>PYFS01003184.1:0-110020 GCA_003671545.1 Ophiognomonia clavigignenti-juglandacearum | reverse complement strand
TCCCCACGCCATTACTAAGGGAAAAAACATGAAGGTTGTCATTATGCAGCCGGTATGAAGCCCCCCAGATCCTCCACTGACCATTCTGTATCCCTCTTTATTCGACTTCTGTGGCTTTTATCAAGTGGATTGTTCCATAGCTTGTTCTGTGATATGGATTAGGGTCGTCTGGGTCTTCCCGGGGCAAGCTCTCAAAGCGTCAAGCGTCGTGAGTGTTTGATAGCGCGGTCCTACCATGCGGCGACTTTGCGGCCGATAACCATTGTTATTCCCCTTGCCACCTTCCCTAATGACAGCAAGCTCCGCAAATGATCGGACCTGTCATGTTTGGTTTTAAATTCGGATCCGAGATGGCGGATCTAGATCTCGAGCCGTCCCACTCCGCACAACCATGCGTGGAATTCCACATTCATCGAACCACAGCAATGCACCTGTCAGGGGAAGGAAATCGAATGAAGTCGCGTCACAGACGTCTTGGCACACATCGCCACACAAACATGGACACGATGACAGGATTTACGGGCCAGGCCATCCGGATCACCGGACCATGTTGATAGGCATGGGACCTAGGGCAAATTTACATTCGCTTATGAAGCCCTGTCGACCTCTAATCTTCTCCTTTCGAAGGATGAAGAGCTCCAGAGTCCCGAGTCCATAGTCGGTTGGACTGTCTGAAAATGTGGACCCACAGGGTGCGCTCCCGTCTGCAGTGACAGGTCAAAATATAACAATGAAGATTAACCGTGCTTAAACGGATTTTCACCAGTCTTTGGCCTCGGCTTCTTCGGCTGCAAGTTGAAACTTCTCTATCCCACAGTAGACGCGGTCACTGTTGGAAATGTGCCTGTGGCTGTAATACCTATTCGGACCTGGCCATACCCGTGCTGCGGAGGCACTTGTGCAACGCCATCCCAACACTTACAGCTTGTGAAGGGCGTCACCATCGTACAACCGTAGAATATTTTATAAATTGACTTAGGTATCGCCACTTGCTCCTCAATAAGAATCTTTTCGCGACGATGTGCAGGCCGCCAACGGAGAAAAATCCGGACACTCGTGAGTCGTCGTTGGGTCTGTTCATCGTCGATGACAGGTGCGAAATCCTTGATAGCTTGGAGCTTGTAGCGTCTGCTCTGAGATCCTTTCGGGGGCCCAATCCTATTGAGTTGGGGGCAGAACACGCGTTTCAGGAGAGATTGTCAATGGAAAGAAAACATGGTGATGAATTCGTGTTCACGGACGCAACGGTGAGGCGACGCCCCTATATTTGCAGCAATATGCCTGGCTTGTCGACCGGTCAATAAATCAAGAGGGTAAATAATGAACTGGAGCAGCGACCGGGACTCTTCACTGGTCGACCGGCTTCAATACGCAGTCGTAGCTCCCTGCTCGCCATATACGTACCTTGCTAAGTATCTATCACTTTTCATGGGCAAGGGTTTGTCCCATGTCATATCAAGAAGCACAGGGGCGCGAAGGATGTGTACCCTGAATATATCTCCGTCTATGAACTCCGTGAATACCCAGTACTTCCGAGGCTAATTCAGCGGCTCAGGGTGCTGAGCTGCGCCACGCCTGCGTACTGGACACACAATTCGGCCGGTGACCTATTACGGAATTACAGAGCTTCAGGAATGCTAAGTAAATACAGTTAGATGAGTGTGACAAGTCGATTTCATGCATTTGGTGAGGCTCGTTAGGTAGATATAGTACACACTCGAATAAAAGCCCTGCATGACGGCTATCTCGCCTGAAGACCATGAGACCCCCCGTGGCCATTATTATACCTAGGCGAGATACTCTGCTGTTCTTACACACTTCTAGACTGACCATACGGCCTCTTCAACCGTACCACGCCCCGGCGTCCAGAGCCGATGGCCTATTGATCTCAAGCCGTCCGTTTATCGTTCGCCCACCCATCAGTCGTCCAACGTCTTCCCACCACCTCATGATAATGTCATCTGCTGTGGAATGGCACGACTCGCTGGGTCTGGCCAGCGCATCGGTTGAATTCGACCATACTACCGTTGCTGGCAACGGGGCGACACTTCTTGGCGTGACCGGGACGCTGGTGTCCATGTCTTTTGTGGCGGTCATGATGCGCTGTTGGGCTCGTCAAGTGATACTGAGGACGTTCGGGTGGGACGATAGCGCGATGCTGTTGGCTTTGGTAAGTCTTGAAGCCAAATTCGGCAGCAGATTCATACAGCTCCACTACTCGGTAGCTCGCAGGTCGCTAATCCCAAGTCTAGGGCCTTGCAATGGTCGGATTCGGGTCATTCGTCGGTCTCGTTCAGGCTGGAGGCGGGCAACGAGCAGACCAGATGTCTGCCGAAGACCAGAGTAACTTCAAGTTCTACGAAGTCCTCATCGGCGTGGCGTGTGTGCCGGGAGTGTGTCTCGTGAAGATATCAGTCGGCTTCTTCCTGTTGCGCTTTGTTCCAACCAAAACCCTCCAGCGAACTCTGTACGCGTTCATTGGCTTCATCAGCTTGTATCTGGTATACTCGGTCCTCACTTTGACTTTGATTTGCGTACCCATCAGATCATACTGGGGACCCAGCGTGGAAGGGACATGTTGGAGTATCCGGACTCTGGAGATAGTTGGAAACTTGAATGCGGGTAGGTAATTACTATGTGGTCGTGGATTGTGACTTTCATACGCCAGAACCCTGGATTGAGACTGGATGCTGACAACTTTTCCATGACAGCCATCAATATCATCACAGACGTATTCACATGGCTACTTCCGCTAAAATTTGTGTGGGAGCTGCAAGTCAACAAAAGGACAAGAGTCTCACTCATTGTAATTCTGAGTCTGGGTCTCTTCTCCATTGCTGCCTCTATCATGCGTGTTACTTTGGGAAGTGCATGGCAATGGTGAGTGCTGAATACTTTTGAAAATACCATATGCCTCACAATATTGACTTTTGAGTAGGTCTTGCGACTTGTATCTTTGGCTGAAGTGATTCTCACCCTGTCCTCTCCACTGACCTTAAACTTTCGGACGACATGCAGAGGCCGACGTTCAGCTTAGTACTCCAGGACTGACCTTATTCCCACCAGTATCGAAGTATCCGTGGCCATTCTAGCTGCATCCCTACCATGCCTCCGCCCGTAAGTCTTCATACACAAAATACAGCAAACCCATTTGTTGAGCAGCTTCGCTTGACAGAAGCCCACATGTAATTCCAGGTCTTCTACAAACACAACATTCAAGATGAAGCTGTGATAAATCTTAAGAAACACACTGACGCCTCGCCTTCTACCTAGAATTTTCAAGCGCTTCCTCGGCGGCTCGACAGCAGGCCCTTCATCGTCCTATCCACCGGGACACAGCGCCTACGGCCTGCCAACGGGCAATAGCCGTGTCCACGGTTACAAACGCCAGCAAGACGGCGACGATAGCACCATCGCCCTCGAGTCCGGGTCTAAATTCTCGCGCAGGGAATTCGCGGCCGACGCAACCACGTGCAGCGCACGCATCCCGAACCCGGGCTTCGCCACGCGCAGCCACGCCAGGCAGGTGCGCGATGCTGAGGAGGGAGACGCGAGTAGCGAGGTGGGTATACTGCCGCCACCGGCACTGATGAATCCGCGAGCTGGCATTACAAGGACTACGGATGTTTCTGTTGTTGTTCAGGTATCCTGAGGAAATGAAAGACAGGAGAAAGGTCTCTTGCTTTCGAAATTTGGGTGAAGGAAGACTTTTGTACATCTATCTTATTCCTTATGAACACTGATATCTGTGCATTTGTGCAAATTCTGCGGTGGTGCCCTTGGGCTTGCGGGCTTTGGCATTACCTATCCTGTGTGCACGCCAGCCAATGTCTTGGTGTGAATACCGTTTGAATTTGACGAGGTCTTATTCTTCCTCTATGGAGTCTGCGGCGTAATATAACGTAGACACATCATGCCGGGCCTCTGCCGATCCAGTACCTGTAGCTTCGGAACGGACCACGTCTGCGGTCGACATTTCCATACTGGCGAAGAGGAGCCAGGCCCTGCTGGTTGGTGTCAAAGTACAACCATCCGTCCAAAATACAAGCCGTGTCAGCGGCCTGGAGCTGACCGCCCCGGAGCAAGGTCCTGTGCACAAGGTTCTCCGTAGGAACCAGCCCGTCACTCGACGTGACCTCCACAGCCGTGACCTCGACCGCGTCCGACAGCAGCGTGTCGACGTAAAGGATCGCGTTGTGCTCCGAAGCCATGGTGTAGATGCGGCCCCTGTCGTCCGCAGTGAAGCCCGCCTGCTCCGAGGGGATGGTGGCAGGAACCTTAACGAGAGCCGCCAGCTCCGCGTCGCAAGCGCCGCTGATCAGCGCCTCCTGGGACAGGATGTACCAGCGGTGCGAGCTCTTGACACCCCAGTAGACGTTGCCGTTGGCCAGAGCGATGCCGTTGGTTCCCGAAGTCATGTAAGAAGGCTTCGTGCCGGCCCAGTTGCGGATGGGCTCGCCGTTGTACATGGATGTGAAGCGCTCGTCGGGCCGCGTGAAGGTTGTGTTGTAGAGATGGCGGATCACAACGCCAGTGTCAAGGTCGAGTGTGGTGATGGAGCCGAAGGACGAGTCCTCAGTGATGAAGGCGTAGCCGGCGGTGCCAAGCGTGTTATTGATCTTGATGTCGTTGAGCTGAATCTTGTCGTTCCATTGATCCGCCGGGTACGGGTAGGTGCGGATAACTTCCCCAGTGGTGTAGTTGAAGTTGATGATCTTGGGACCATCTGCGATAGGAAATGAACTGTATAGCTTTGATCAATATGCTTTCCTTCACCAACAATGCTTAGGAGATAGACTTACGCTCCGTTAGGAACACCAGAGTCAATGACCCACCAGCCGCCCACCGAATCAAGCACAATATTCTGGACATTGACGAAGCAGGTCGAAGCGTTTTGGCCGTCCGCACAATTCTGCCATTCCTCAGAAGGCCAAGGCTCCTCCGTGGTGAAGCCCGTGGCCTTGGTGACCGTCCAATTCTGGGGCTCCATGTTTCTGGCATAAGTGAAGAAGATGTTGTGCTCAGGGTCGACGGCGATACCGGTGGCACCGCGCTCACCCTCGTAAATGGTCTCAAGAGCACCTCCAATGACTTCCAAGTCGGCAGGACAGTTTCCTATAGGGGTAGTGTTGTCCCGGAGCTGCGACAACGGGGTAGGGCATGACGACGTGGAGTTGCTGGTAGCGTGAGCAGCAACAACTCCCGCCAGAGCCACCACAGTAGTAAGGTACTTGGACATTTCAAAATTGTCACAGTTTCCCCGATTAATGTGGCTGAAGGGCAAGAAACGGTTGGCAAGGAATACTCAGCACGAGCAACAAAGAAAAGTGCGGAGGCGTTATGGACAAGATCGTATGTCCATTGCTTCTACCAGCGCAGATGGCTGTCGTATATATACTTGCCGTGATAAATATGGCCTCGTGTGTCCCACTAGTATCTAATATTATAGTCCCATACTGGTCAATTCGCCAAGACAAACGTTTGCTGCACCGTAAGCCGTGCCGTGCAAGTGTGTACGTGCCCACTTGAGCATTTGATGTGGGCTACTCCATAAGTAGCGCCGAAGGATCGCGAGTCCCGACTTGGCGGCCCACGAAAGAAGCACAAAACCTTGGATGAAGAGGCTGAGTGAATGACTATTCTGGTAGCGGCGTGACCATATGATTCGATTTTCCGTCGGCAGCAACTTGTGTCCCGGCAACATATTCATGTGAAGATGGGCGGCATTTAACTCTAGGTAGATTTTAAACTGGGACGTGGTGGTCATATTGATGTCACCAATGAATTCGAGATCGCATTTTGGAAATTCCGGTTTACAGCACGCACCTGAGATCTGCGATACATGTACTGAAGAGCACAATACTGTGAACGCATTTACGACCTAGTCTTTCTTTGTTTTCGGGGAGTGTGGCGCTATAAATGTATGCCAACTTGCCAAGGTAACTTGACCTTGAGAGTGGCCTCATAAATTGCTTAGCCTGAGCCTTTTGAAAAGGTCTCTCGTTAAGCTTTCCGTCGAAAATCTCGTGCAAGTACCCGCAGTAGCAAGGCAAGATTCATGGGAAACTTGATAGCGCTCACCTTGCGCCTCGGAGATCCGCCGAGCGGATGAGAGGACCCACGTGACCCCATGTTCGCGTACTGACTCACGTTTGATCTGATAACGAACTCTGGGCAGGAACTCTGGGCAGGAACTCTGGGCAGGAACTCGGCTCTGGAAAATATAGCAACACTCCGGACCTTGATCCGAAGAAAGCCCGGATCTCTTTTTATCAACATGCCAGGAGCGTAGGTATGGGATATTCTATGTTGTTCATCACCAAGTCGAAACATGAGATGAACGGCGGATATAATTCAGTTGAAGCAGTTCCTAAGCTCGGAAAGCGCCACCACCGCTGGCACTCAAGACATTGCCCGTCATCCAGCCACTCTCAGGCAAGCAAGCAATACCTACAACACCAGCCACCTCCTCCAGATAACCCGGCCGGCCCCCGATACTCTCTGCAAGCTGCATCACCTCGGGGCTGTCCACGCCCTCTCTGGCCTTGGCGAGCGGCGTCAGGATATTGAACGGCCGCAGCATATCCTTCGGCTCGTCAGGCAGCTCACTGTACAAGCCCGTGTCCATAGGCCCCGGCGCCACGGCGTTCACCGTAGCCCGCTCGGCAAGCTCTCGCGCCCACACCCGCGTCATGGCCTCGAGCGCACCCTTGGTCCCGGCATACGACGTCTGCCACCACACGCCCCACTTGGTCGTCTCGCTGCTAATGTTGACGATTCTGCCGGACCGGTCTGTCGGCAGGTAAGGGTACGCGGCCTTCACCAGTAGCGCCGGACCGCGGCAGTTAAGGTCAAAGGTTTTCTGGAACTGGTCGATATCCAGCTCGTGAATGGGCTGAGCGTTCACGGTAGCTGCGTTGTTGATGAGGATGTCGATCTGGAACTTTCCATCTTTGCTAATGAAATGCTCCTTGGCCGTCTCGATGAGTTGGGCTGGAGTGGCTGCGTCGCTCAGGTCGGCCCGGACAGCGAGGGCTCTGACGCCGTACTTCTGCTCGAACGATTTGGCCAGGTCATTTGCCCGCGAAGTCGACTCTTCTGTGGCGTAGTTGATGACCACGTTAGCCCCGCGGCTTGCGAAGTGTTCTGCACATGCGGCGCCGAAACCTAAGAGGCCGGGGCTCTTGTGTCAGTCCCATGCTCTACTTAACTAAGGCTACCTCAAGTCACCACCAGAATATTCAGCATAAGTTTAGAATTCGGAAACGTACTTCGGCTGGCGCCAGTGATTATGGCAATCTTGCCTTGGAATACGCGATGGGGGCCGGCGGTAGCCATGGTCTCAGATGAATACCTAAGTAAGTACTGATAAGATCTAGGACTCCAAGCTGCCGAATGTTCGAAAAAAAGGGACTCTTGGAAGCGGTGTCAACTACACACGATGCATCTAATACATCTCGACTTATTACGTACGCACCTGGAGTAGCCCTGACAGCTCCCCGCAAGTGGCAATGCAGGGGTAGTCGGGACCCACAGAGTTGGTGATCATACCGTAACCACAGTACCACCCTGGCCCTCACACCGCCGACTTCGTACGGTATGCACATAGTGTTTTCAACTTGACAGGCTGTCCTGACTGCCTCGTTCGTCAACGCTGGCAAGATCTGCAATACGGATAAAGCTTTAGCAGCATGTTGCGCTTCGGGTTGCCGAAGTACTACTCAACGCAACAGGAGCCGCCCTATAGGCGGGGTCACCACGGTCATGGCTATTCCACTGTTGTGATCTGTAGTATTCGCGACGGGCTCCTTGACGGAGTAATTCGCCAGCTTCTTGTCATGTTACCCGTTTTATAAATCTATACATAGTAGATGGATACCTGGACATCAGGATTCCATACGAGTCATACCATGCCCGTCCGGTGTGCAGAAGAACAGCGTTTATCCGGCGCACTACGCCCGGCTCACCCAGGAATCAGGCCCACAGCGACCCTGAACAACACTCTCTAGCTAAGTACGTACTCTGTACGGAGTACAGTAACACGCACAGTCACGAGCCCGGGCCAATATTGCGAATTCGCAACCACGTTCATCAATAACAGAGTAATAAACAGAACTACAAGGCTGACCGATCTCCCAGGTGTTGAAAGGCTTCTCAATGGATTTCAAAATACCTATATATTTTATGGCGAACTTCAGATAGTAGTATTGGAGTTTGATTTCATCTGCGCGGATTTGGGAATTCTGTGTATCAGAGATAGATGTCGCGGCATCCTGTTACTGCATTACCCTAGCGTACTACGCCACATGATCGAGACCGAGCCACAGTACACAGTACACCGCACATGCAGCTGCTATAACCAGGTAAATCCAAGTCATTGGATATGGTGGGCTTCAGTTTCAGTATGAATAGTAACTTGTGGATCTTTGTTTTGCTTATACTGTGGTACGGATGCCGGGGTCCTTCGATACCAAGACTACCTCCACGTGTCTGTGTCCGGGGAATTGGACGGATTATTAGCAACCCATATATACCCAGCGATGGTACCTAGGTAGTGGGCAATTGGACTGGGAGCATGTTCATATATCACAAGTGGCAGGACCATTGTAACCAGCTGCCTTCACGCAACAAGTGTCTCGATCCGGTCGTCTTTCAGCCCTTGGGGGAGTTCTAGATGTGTACTTATACTTACCTGGAAGGTGAATGCAGATCAGACTCGCAAAAAGACCTTCAGTTTTGAAACAGCAAGCCTATGCTCGAACCAATTCATATTTCTGTGTCTGCCTTATTTCTTATGTCCCGTTGAGCTTGGTCTCAGGCGGCTGAATGCGAGATCTTTCAGGACACAAAGTGTCGTAGGGCCACGGCGATAGATGCGTTGGCGTGCTTTTGCGTTGATTAGCGAGCCAGTCGGGGAGCCCCAAGAGAAACTCAAACAGTGAGGCGTTGGAAATCAAGGGCCTTGCGCAGACAGGCCTTTTTGACGTCTGCGCCGTGGGGACAAGCAGCGAACTCTAAGACTTTGTGAGCGTTGGTAGTCGGGTTGTCCTTTTGATGGATATATGTAGTACGTGTCTCGCTAATGGTTGGATCGTGTGTGTATATCGTATCGCTTCGTGGGTAGTAATGGCAAATGACTAGCACTGTTCGCCGTCCGACCGGCGGAAAGAAGACCAGCCCCGGGAAAGAAGACCAGCCCCGGGAAAGAAGACCAGCCCCGGCAAGCCACCCACCGCTCAACCTGCCCGACCGCACGCGCACGCGCGCCCAAGGTGTGGTTCCACGGCCCCGGGAAGACTCGTACACGAGTGCAGGTTTATAACTCTATACAAACGCAGCCGTAAGAATTCGTTCACCTCATGCATCGTGACCGCTCGCCCCCCACTGCACGTCCTTCACATCCGGCTTTCGCCCCTCAACTGGTCTCTTCCTTACCCACGTCTTCGACGTCGTCTTCCTGTGAGATCCCACGCTGACTGTCTTTCTTGGACGCGGTGGGTTGACGGGCAGCCTGCTGCCTAGCCGCCAATGCTAGTCCATCCCCGAATGACAAGCTCGTCAAAGTCTCGGCAGCTTCCTGGTCCGCCGTGGCACGGTCCTTGCCTTTGACTGACTCTCGATTGTCTTTTCTGAGCGTCGCGATTTGCAGCCACTCAAGTAACGTCCGAGACTCCCGGAGCCGCAAAGCCATCTGCCTGAGCGTCATGTATGGTATCTTTGCCTCGGAAGTATATAGGTACGGCTCGTGAAAGAGAAAAGCGTCATCAAGATCATATTGACCATTCCGTACAGCAAGGAAACCCCAACCCGAGCAGCCAATATGAAGTAATTCGAATCCTGCCTCGTACATTGCATGGGTAAAGTCAGTCCATGGCAGCGAATTACCCGATTGAGCTAAGCTGCTAAGCACGGAGAAAATAGCTTTGAAGGTTTTGCCCACATGTACCTCCTGACTAGACGGGCAATCGCAACGCTCGCCACGAGTAGGATCGATTTGCGCCGGATTGATGACACTCTTGATGGATGGGAGGGCTAAATCTGGCAGCTCTGCGGAGATATTTGAAGCTGTGGGGGTCGACGTAGCTAGAAAGTGGGGAGCTTCCGTGTCATTTCCAAGCTGACGTGCCAGAATTTCGTGCTCCGTCATGTCGGTTCCAAAAGGCTTCCCCCAGTCTGGTGTTCGGCGAGGTTTGCGTCTTTCAAGGACATCCACACAATGGGCTGGCCAAGCATTGTTTCTCTTGTATTTTGTCGTAGCCTTCTTCCAGAATTTGTCCAGTTCTATCTCGGCGCTTTGTAGCCTCTGTACAGTTTCCTCTGATAGCTGATTTTCAGAAGGGAAATCCAGATGTTTGAAAACGGAGATCACGGTGGTGCTCACTTCCTCGCCCAGAATGACGTTCGATGGAGGCTTTATAGCCGTTAATCTCATGATCAACCGCTGTGCGACAGCATCTGATGATGTTCTGGACACTGGTAGAAAGCCTTGAAAGTCTGGGTACTGGCGATAGCACAGCTCGACCTGTCGTCGAATGTCATACAGCAGCGCAAGATCCGAGATTGCGTTGGCCGATGCCTCAGCTATCAAGGTTCTCGTGTTGTCAGCATCAAAGCACTGCGAAAAGTCCTCCAGCATGGTTTCTGCACGCTTGAAACACATGGTGCTATATCTGTGTTTTTGCAGCCACTGCACATCATTTATTGCCTCTGTAGCAAGGTCGAGCAGTCTTTGAACGCCGAGGAAAGTGTTGGAGCCTGACACCATCTTTCTTTTGGTGAAAAGGTTGCCTACAGATACCCGGGTGTCTTCAGCCACTTTGCTCATCACAGTTTCGATCCAGGCATCCAGCCTGCTTAACAACAGGCGAAGTTCTCTCTCCAACTCAGTGTGAGGCTCTTTTGGCGATCGAGGTTTGACACCGGTGGCTTTCTGACAGTGAAAAGACAGAGACGACAATTGCTCCGCCAAGGCTTCCCAGCTCACAATGTCGAGCACGATGCCGCGGAATACATCTTCAACAGAACCTCCAAGAAAAGGCCGATACGCAGAGTCCAAGACACGTTGAATCAACTTATTGAAACTTTGGGTACGGACGTCGATCAGGCACCTGGAGAGAAATCCGGGGTCCTCGCGAAGGGCAAGAAGTTCGTGCTCTGCATTTCTAAGCCGGCAAGCCGCCAGTGCGTGTACTCGACCGATATCGAATGGAAGCTCTAATATATATGGCGCTACCGAGATTCTCTTGCTCAGATTGGGCATCCATCCCGGATGGCTCAATGCAATGGGTGGTGGCTCGTCCTTGATAGGGAATCTAGGACCAAGTAGATCCCTCAGAGCGATGTCACTGAGTACTGCCAGTGTCATCTTGAGGAGGAAGTCCAAGATGCGATACTGGGTTTCCAAAATAGTCAGACCGTTTTGTATGTCCTTGTACTGGCCGTAATGTGAAGCCGTTGATAGCTCTTCTTTGTCAAGCCAACTGCGAACAGACACCTGGCCGTAACCGGCCAGCAAGTTTGAAGGAGAGTGCATGGCGAGGAGCTCATTCGAGCCGACGACTAGTTCCCGGATGTCAGGTCGTTCTATCCAGCCACCATGAGAAGCCTCCAGGATGTGTTTCAGGTCCTGGTTGGCGAACTTGTTAGGCGTATTGCGCGCCCGGCAGTTGAGGAGGAGCAGAAAGTTCTCGGACTTGCTGAGGTCCTCTTGATTCATGTAGGGCATGGTCAACCAGTCGTACTCTGCTCCTTTGGAGACAGGAAACTGTTTTGTACTTGATAATTGCTTGTCAAGGTCATTGCGCGATCGCCAGACCATTCTGCGATCCGGCCGATGTTCTTCAGCCATTCCAGGCCATGCGGTGAGAAGGAGAAGCTTTCTCTTGTGGGGTCTCTTGGTTGTCCAGCGTTGTCGTATAGTATCCTCGTGTCGCTCCGCAATAGCTTCGAGCATGCTCCACGTTTCCAGAAGCCGACGTCTTAGGGAGCGAAACACAGCCCTGATTTGATCATCCGGGTGGTCCCCGGGATTTGCGCCTAACATTGCGAATGGTCTGAGACTTTGAAAGTCTCTTCAGAGTCGTACTAGATCTGAGTAGCTGATACGATCGGATGACCCTGTATTCCTGGGATGTGGATAGAGAAGCGATGGGCGGCCCTGGGCCACGAGGTAGAGTCTGCTTGCCTGACGACGAAGGCGATATGTGAAGCGAAAGGAAGATGAGACTGCGGTCGTACGTCTAGCCTGTTGGGTTTGAGGATGATGTATAATTGGTGTTTGGTGATCGAGATTCAGACGAATGAAATAGCCTAAGAATCTGTTCAGTAAACATCGCAACGGCACTGGAGATGCATTGACGATTCTAGATGTGATGTAAAGGAAGGTGCCTTTTTGCGCAGAAACTGTGTGTAAGTGCCAAAAGTAGCTTAGTGCCTTAGCCGGGAAGGTGCTAATCTCAGCCCTCTGGGTCTTCCACTGAGATAGAGGCTACACACACCTGCCAACAGGCTAGTGTCTGTGATCAAAAATCCGAATCTTGATTCTCATGAAGATATTAAATACGATATTTGGATAAATTGGTCAATCGCCATTCACCAAATGGGATATTTAAAAGCATCCTGGCTTTTTCATGACACCGAACGCAAACCTGATTATAAAGGTCACGGGTTCCCCTCACAAGCTGCAAAACCCCGGACAATTCCAGTCATCTCCCGTTGTAGCAAGGTCAAAGTGTTCGAATCGTTGCATCTACGACCCTGGGCGAGTACGTGCTTTAGTAGATACCTGTTACCTAGGTAGTGGCAACCAGTCCGGGTAGGTGCCAGGGCCACAAGGCGCACGCTGCACAATTCTCGTCCTATTGGCGACCTCTTTCTCATCCCGTTTCCTACGCTATTGTAGACTGTCTGAATTCACTGCGTTTGTTGTTTTATTCTCCACGGATCCTCCTCTGGATGTGAGCAAAAAAAGCCCACCAGGAATTGGGCATACCGGAGAGGGGAAACGCTCTACATCGTGTGGCTGCTCACAGTCTCCCCAAATGCACGACGGACGCACGCCTTCACATGCAGACCGAACAAGGAAAGGCCGCGGCATGTGCGTGGCGATCCCTGGAGCCGTCGCCCTAGCTAGCATACTTATTAGACTGGTTGTGTGCACAGAATTTCCCGCTCCAAGAAGACCAATTTCCCCGCAGAAAACAAAAAAAGGACGAACTACTGTGCACCAAGCTATCTTCCCCACCCCTGACTACTGGTACTTCTAGGCTCAACGGCACAGTAATTGTCCTTACGTACAGTGCCATCCACGGAGCTAATTTCCCTTCCCAACCCATACCTCCGCCACCGGTGCCCAAACTCCCCCCCTCGGCCGAACTATTTACGTATGCACGGGCGGGCGGCACTGCTTGATAGACCACAAGCACCGTCGGAAGCGCCCGACTAGTGCGGCCTGTCGAGCCAGTCAAGAAGGTCTCACGGACCACTGTTCGCCACGCGCCGGCTGCACGACGTTCGGCCCTCGCAGGATCAGGGACTGTCAGGGCGGTCTACAGGTGGGGGTTGCATTGGGGCGTGCGACGATGCTAGATGCCAGGGGCGCCATTGCTCCTTTAGGAAATGCTTTCAGTGTGGCAGCTGACGGAATTCCAATGGTCCAGCGGGGTTTAGAGTAGCACTATCGTCATGGCCACCAGAAGCACACCATGGATCTATGCTCGCTTCCAAGGTTGGGACTACTGGAGGAATGTATGCCACTTCCTGTCACTAGATCATGAACCTTGGACGTGACATGGAATTTCAGTTTAATAGTCTATAAAGATCCGACCGGGGCCCATCACAATACTGTACTGCCCTTTCTGTGTTGATCGATCAGTGGTTATATTGGCTACTGAGGACGAAAACAACCAACACTCTCCTTCCCACTTGGACAAAAACACCTGCAGGCAAATATCCCTCTGTTTTCGAAACAGTACCCCAACTATATTCAAAATGCTGCCCAGAATCCTGTTCGCCTCGCTCCTAAGCGCAAGCAGCGTCGTCGCCGACGGAGCCGCCATCGCCGCAGCCGTCACCACCATCCAAACTGCGACCGTCGACCTCGGCAACACCGTCGCCGCTTGGGATGGCAGCATCCTCGGCGCCATCCCCATCACCGTGGACTCCACCACGCTCCTCTCCGACATCAACAAGGCCACCAAAACAGCCAAGGCCTCGGCCGCCCTATCCGACCTGGAGGCCATCACCGTCGGCCTGGGAATCATCTCGCTGGTGACGGACGTCAACTCCACGCTCACCACGCTCATTGCTGCCAAGCCAAAGTTCGACAGGACGCTGTTGACGGGAGTGGCGCTGCTGAATCTGGAGCTGGAGAAGGCTGCTTCTGAGAAGTTCAGTGACGCGGTCATTGCGAAGCTGCCTGCGGGCTTTGTTACTACGGGGCAGACACTGGCGGATCAGATTACTGCGTCGTTTGACCAGGCTATCGATGTGTACAACGGGCCTTTCTAGTGAGACGGTGCGTGTGGCAGCGAAGAGACAGGGAAAGTCGGTAGTAATTACACATCAACCTACCGGCAAGGTGGACAATTAATATACAAGGTTTCAACAAATCTCGTTTCCTTGAGAAAACTATCTTAGGACGCATAAAAATTATGCCAAAGACTCTCAGAAGCTGTAGTCTGGTACGACATGTCCCGTTCTTTAAGTTTCCTGTTCCCTGAACCACGACGGGACTTCAGCAAGAAAAAGGGCAGATGTATTTTCAGAATATATAAGTGGGTGATGCTTGTCTGTGTTCGTTGTGAGCCGACCCAGCACCCACATCAGCTCATGGCTCCTTGTAGGACGGCAGAAACAAGAATTCAGTGTCGCTCGCCTTTGTTGAGAGTGGCGTGTTTGCCGATTCTGATGCTGGTCGCAGCAGAATGTACTTTCGCACAGCAAGTCTTGATGGCTCGTCGACGACTAATCCCAAAGGGGATCACAATTGAAGGCAGGGTGCTGCTACACCTCCACCTTCCTTTTTTACCTTTGGGTTTAATATTGAGCTATTGACTTTGCTCTTCTTCATGTGAAACTTGACCACGCATTGGGCCATTAAGTTAACTCTCATTCCTTCACTTGGCACTTGCAGCCTGGTATGACTGCCCATTATACCGCCACGCACTCCTGTGTACCACATATTGAACTCGCCTAGCATAGCCGCACACTCGGGCCAACAAACTTTTCAAACTCAACAATCATGTCATACCACCCCGTTCAAGACATCCGAGGCGGCGAGGAGATCAGGGAAGTCCCGCTCAACGAAGACAGCGAGACGGATATCGAAGGATGCTCCCGCGATTCGGAAGACACTCTCTTCCTCGGCTTCAAACGCAAGCACATTGGGAAGATCCCCATTCGAGATCTCTACAAGAAGGCGTGTGACTCGAATGTACCACTAGTGGTCAGCCTGCACTTGCTTGTATTGAATGTGATCTTGTCTCTTGCTTTGGTCGCGCAACTGTGGAGGAGATCACACTTGTGCGACCCGGGGAAGACGGCGAATACTGGCTTCGCACCAGGCGAGCTACTATGGAGTCAGTCTTTTCTCTTTTCCTGCAATAAGGTGTGGTCGATAAATGCTGACACACGCAGCTCTTGGGCAGGAGCTTGTCGAGCAGAGAGTGGAGCAGGCGTACATCGGGCCCGGATTCTCAGAGGACTGGGTGCCCAGTCCGTACCAGGGCTGGCCTACCGATGAGAACGACGCCCTGTGGAAGAAATACGAAGGTAAAGCTCTCCTGGATATCCAAGCTGAATACATGAACACAAAAGAATCAACGCTAATAACCGCGCCACTCAGCCGGATCCCACATCCGCATCACCAAAGAGGAAGCCGCGCACCTCGACCACCGCACGGTGCACTTCCCCACGGAGGAGCACAAGGACGAATACATGGTCGGGCTGGTTGTCTTCCACCAGCTGCACTGCGTCAGCAACCTGCGAAGGGCCTTATATCCCAAGCGATACAATATGTCGCTGGTGGACGAGAATGGCAACGTCGACTACGGAAAGTGGCACCACCTCGACCACTGCCTCGACCAGCTGCGGACGTATCTGGAGTGCCATCCGGAGATGACGGCCATGCCGTTCTTTATGGCCGATGAGAGCATCAATCTCGTGTATCCGACGACAAAGCGTGAGTGAAACTTGCTTACCTCTACCCAGTGGAGCGGTGCCCAGTCCTTGACTGTCCTCGGTCCTGAGTGGGAAGCACCGCATCACTGTGCCACGGTACTAACATATTCCCCCTAGACACCTGCCGGAACTGGGACGTTATCAGCGATTGGGTTTACAAACGATCTCTCGACACCATCAACATGCCGATTCGCCAAGTATTGGACAAGAACGGAAGTGTCGTGGATTACACGGGGACAGAGTTCGGGGCCGAATACAATCGGACGTGGGACCTGAAGCCGCCGAAGGACTGGGCCTACACAATAGATGATATGTAGTTAGTCGGCGACGTGTCTTGAGTAAGGCATTGCGCGTTGCATATGTATGTGTACGCAGAAAGGGGGTGCGAACAGGAGGTCCTCGTAGCTTCGCACAGCAGGTGAAGCCACTACTTTCGACACTACAGTACCCAACTTGGCACTCAATTCGAAAGAAACTGCGGCTTCCGTCCGCGCTGAGTGTTCTCAATGCTGTCTCAAACGCACTCTCGGCTAAATTCTACAAAAGCTGAGAGTGATCATCAACTCGAGGAGTACACTGACACTTGTCGTGGAACAGCGGCTGTGGCATCGCTAGGTGTGCGACCTTTCCAGAACAGACTAACACATGTCAAAATAAGCGTCTGACCGTCTGTCTCAAACTCATTTCTTCAAGCAATATGTGAACGTACTCCTACTACGAGCTGTACGTCGCCTGAAATTCGAATGGGTTCAGTGATTGTGTGCAGCCATGACATGAGGTGAGAGTGAAGAAGACGAGACGACTGACAGGCTTAAATTCTGCATAAACTCCAATAAATCACACGCTCCATGAACCCGAGGGAATTAATAGTACAGTACAACCACTAAGCTCCGTAGTAGCATGCAAAAATCGGCCCCTGCCCTTCCACCTTGACGGCAGTGTTGTCACTCTCCTGCGCCCCGGCGGCCTTGACCTGGCTCACAATTTCCGCCGTCAACTTCTCCTGATACTCCCTTGCCGTCTTCCGCGTAAAGTACTCCACCGAGTCAAACTCATCCGTCTCCTCCTCATCCAGCTTCGCCGGCTCCCCATCCAGCCCCCCACGGCGATGCTCCGCAAACCGCAGCGGCGTCGCCTTCGCCTTCATCTTGCGCACAAACGCGCCGCGCCGCGAGTGGTAGCGCACGCTGCGCGGGCTCCAGAAGTCCCGCGCCATCTCGCCCAGCTCCGCGGCGCGCGCGCGCGCCAGCCCCACCGGCGACACGTCGGCGTGCGCCTTCCACGCGCCGGGCAGGTACTGCGCGACCTGCCCGTTGCGGCTCGTGCTCATGGACCGCACGACGGCCTTGATGTGGTTGCGGATGCGCGTGTCGAGCAGCTCGCCGTAGCCCGGCAGCACGTGGTCGACGACGCCCATCGACCGCGCGTCGTACGCCGACAGCGGCGTCATGTCGCGCAGCAGGCGCCGCCCGCCCTCGGCGCCGCAGCGGCCGAAGTAGCTGACGGAGTGGTACTCGGAGCCGTAGAGCCCGAGCGCGCGGTACGCCGGGTTCAGCACCACGTCGGAGCCCGCGATGACGCAGTCGCAGGCCGCGGCCAGGGCGACGCCGCCCGCGGCCGCGTTGCCGCGGATGCCGGCGAAGGTGAGGATCTGGCGCGAGGGGAACTCGTGCAGCAGGAAGTACACGATGTCGTTGATGCGGTTGATGTTGTCCCACGACTCGAGGGCCGGGTCGGCGGCGGCCTCGATCACATTGAGGTGGATGCCGTTGCTGAAGTAGCCGCTGCCGCCCATCATGACGACGGCGGCGAGGGGGTCTTCGACGGTGTGCGTGCTGAGGACGAACTGCAGGGCCTCGACGAGCTTCTCGCACTGGGAGGTGGACATGGCGCCGTTGTAGAATTCAGAATAGATGTAGGCCACACGGTTAGGGATGGGCGTCTGCTCCTCGACGACGAAGTCGACCCAGATCTCTTGGTCGGTGCTGTGTGGTGATTTGGTCCAGTTGTGCGTGGCGTACGGCTTGGAGATTTTGGTGACGATTTCCTCGCCGAGTAGTCCAACCTCGCGAAGGCCAGACACGGCCGGAACCTTGGGCCACAGCTTTGCGTCGGTCTTCTTCTTGACCCTCCTGACGTGGGTCACCCAGATTCCTTGGTTGTCGATGGTCTTGAAGCAGACGGCCTCATCGCGCACCGCAATAACGGTTCCCGGGGCTCCTTTGCTGGCTGCGACCCAGTCGCCTTCTTCCACGGTTCCACCGTAAACGTACATGCTCTGTCCGAGGACGGAGCTGAGACATCCAGGCTGGGAGTCAGAGCAGCGAATCCTCCGTGAAATCTCCTTGGCGCTGTGAACATTGATATCGAAATCGCGCTGGGCGGCCTTCAGCAGAGGACGATGGTGAGTGAGTCCACCGAGGAAATGCTGCTGGAGCACGACAGACAGGTCCTTGTATTCTGGGCTGGCGATGAGTCCGGGGTGAATGGGGTGCTGAGTTGGGCTGGGGCAGCCACTGGATTGTGGGGTCAGAGGTGGTGTGAGAGGAGTGGCCGTGTATGCTGCCGCCTTGATTCTGTCCACTGCAGCGAGACAGGCGGAAACTGCCGCACGAGTGACGGCTCCACGGTAGAGTCCAGATTTCGTAAGGCCAGGCTCGTCGATGTTGATGGGAAACTGTTCGTAAGCCCACACGGGACCGGCATCGAACTGGTCCTCGGCCTGGAGGACAGTCACGCCCCAGTAGGGTCGTCCTTTCTCGCTGAGTACCTGCTTCTGCAGCAGCTGTGCTGGATCCGCCTCAGATCCGTCGTCACCCATCAGGACCCAATCCAAAGATGATGGGCCAGCGTCTCCTGGAGGGCCCGGGTGGACGATGAGCGTCATAAACTCTTCGTATACATCGGTAGGCACGCGGGAAGTCAGGAAGGGACAGATGATGAGATCGGGCTTGACCATGCGGGCTGCTTCCCGCATTGCCACGTCTGAGAGGGCATATTCAACTGTGACGGTGTGAAGTTGGGACAGGGCGAGGTACAGCCTCTGTGAGAGAGAGTTGTGGGCGGTACTGATAAAGAGGATCTTCATGGCTGCGGCTGAATCTGATCGAACGCGGTTGGGGCGCGGGAAACCGGTTGAGTACGGGCGAGCGGTACTGACGGCTTTCCAAGACGAAGGACCAAGGACTCTTCTGGCAAAGGGTAAAGAGACCATCGTTGTTATGTGAAGGGGGGCGAAGGGCGGAAGGCGTAAAATATAAGTTCGAGAAATGCAACTAGCGATGTAGCATTGGTTCCGGGGACGTGCCACACTAATAGATACTAGCAGCAAGATAGTACTTTGGTAGAGGAACACATGCCCACGTTCCACCTGTGGGCAGCCGCGCAATCGCGAGTTGGAAACTTTCTATGGTCCCCCTCCCCCTCCCCTAATCCACCGGCACGAGCATATCCACTTGAGACCACAAGTACCTGCACTCGCACCACTGCGCCACATCCACACTTGTGGGGCCTCAACGTGGTTGAATCGTGGTTGATAGAACGTCAAGAAGCTTAGGGCCACGAGGGGAAGGTAATGTGCTCCAGCCTGCAGCGCAGTCTTAGCACTCACCCGGGCATCCGGTTCGCGAGTAGGAGGCGAGATCTCGTCGAACCAGGTTGCTGGGTTCGCGCCTCCCGATGCGCTATGTATCGATACCGGACATGACCAGTCTTGCGACTGTGCGTCTCTGGGTATCCGTGGCTACTAGTAGGTATGTCTGGGATCCGGGTCTGGTGATTGTACTGAGCGGCAGGCTTGTGCTCGTGTACTGTTGGCAGGATGGGTATTTTGGCGGTGTTCAGGACCCACAACGAGCTGACAGGGGGGAAAATAAAAAAAAAGTAGGTACTTATTGTACGATACCAAAGTATGGGGTAGGCAGGCAGGGAAGGCCACGCCGAGTGCCTTGGCAGATCGTTGGCGGCCCGCGTCGAGTGTCTCAGTTGAGTTGAACAAGAAGATTCGACATGGATCAGACAGCCACCAACAAAGTGACAGATCTTCAGCTGGCCATGAGGAAAGCAGCTATCCGTGATTTGTGTTTCTCCCGCTGCTATTTAGCGTTCCAAAAAGGGGGTGCTCAGGCTATCAGTTAGTGTTAGTGGCTGACCTCACATGGCACAAGACAACGGTTTGGTAACTTGCAAAAAGTACCTACTTTGTAGATGCCGTTGAAAAGTCTTTTTTAGTTTTTTCCAGGACAGGTCGTCTGAGAAATGACACGGCCTAATCCTGGAAAACGATGACAAGGCATTTTGCATTTCTGGAGCGAACTGATTCGAGCCTGGGGAATCAGATAACCCCCCCCCCCTCCGGACCCTCCCCACCCCAGTCTAAGATCTTCACGAGTGCGGTGTATCTTATTTATCCTCTAAAAAGCAAATGGGACCCGGAACTCGCGTGTCCAGATACGGAGGATATCTCCGTATATGGTTGACATCTATACTCTGAAATCCTCTATCCGTTTGGGAAATGATCCAGGGCGGTCTAAACGAGGTTTCATGGTGATCCTACCTTGTTCTGGTGTCATATCCACGGTCCTTTTGCCATTTGGGTTTTCGTTGACTCCCTACCCTACCATGCCAAAGTAAACTGTTTATACAGCCTATCAGCGTTATTTAAAGCGGTCCGAATGGCCTTACCGACCTTGTGCTCGGTATCGCCTTCTGTGAGATCGAATGATAGGGTGAACATGCTGGCAGCACCGACTCTGATGTTTCGGCTGCTCAACCCAGGCATTCACTTGAGCACTGATGAGCTGCTGATCCTGCCGGCCAGAAAGACCCCGACTTAGAAAAAAGACCACTTCACAATGAGGACGCCGAGATATTTCCACAAAATTTGTCTACAGGTCACAAGGCCCACAATTTCAGGGGTTTCGTGTCCTTGTACGGTAAATGATCGCGACTCGCGTGCTTAATGAACTATCATCATGCAACTATGAAATGCAAAGCTATCCACCACACCCGCAGTGCTGGGCCTGACATGCGCGCGTAGGGCGGGTGGCCGTCAGAACTTGGTGGCAAACTTGTCATGGCACCTATCAATCAATCTTTCAATCCCACAACACGGCCGTTCCTGAAGCCGTTGGCACGGGCCCTGCATCTCCGCAAAAGTCGAGACGGACCTGTAGACCGTCGATGAAATAGCGTGCGGCTTGCGACTGAGCGTTCGCGCTACCCTCTGTGCTTTCCCGCGTCTCGGCAGGCCCATTCCAAGTCGGATCGCCAAGCCGGCCGTTGGCCCGTTGGTGACAATTCCACATGTAGAGGGATGACTCGCCTCTTTTCCGGGTGTGCGAGCCGCTGCATATCAACTCACTATCCAATTCAATACAGAGTACCTACATACTGTCATGCACAGCAGTTGAGCACGAGCATCGGGTGCAAGAAGAAAAGCCACACGGGTCCGCCGATTCCGATCTGAAGCCGTCCACATTCCGACGACAGATCCGGTTACATGCCTATTTGGGAATCTGGCTGCATTCCAAGTTTCGACGCCTGTCAGTTCTTCGTCTTGGTACCGAATATTGGAAATAGTCGGAGCCGGATGGCTATTTTGTGAACGGCGAACAGTCCAGCTTTAGAACTCAAGTCAGATTTTGTCCTCTGCGCCGAAATGACTTATTCTGCCTACATCCTGCTCCCGCTGAGGCTCGCTTCGAGAAGCCGGCACCAGCGTCTCAACCTCGAGGCTCGAGGAACACAATCCAAGAGCCAATCTGACCACGAGTTCTATTCTGGGGCTTGTGTAGCTGTTTGTGAGTGTAAGCCCCATGCCCAGATATTACACGGTAGAATGCGCTCTAGCTGTGCCATGTGTCCTGGTGTCTTTTGCCGCCAACGCCCCGAAGACAGGAAGCTAACGAGTCACAATAGGAAGGTCTCACGAAAGCCATGGGTCTATTCGATCGAGCAATGACTATTGAGATAGGCTGATCCTTCGTTCCTGGATGTCAGTCTTGTGGTCAGCTCGGGCTGTACATGGAAGGTATCAGTGACTTATTACGAGCCCGAGGGTGCGAGTGACAAGATTGAGCAGTGGCGCTGCAACATAATGCTGCTGCATGCGCAGCTCGCATGGGACTATTGACTGGAATCATTTCGCTCCGACGTTCTAAGAAACCGCAAGGAATAGGCATAGGTGCCCATGCAGGTCGCAGTAGCAGGGGCAGGAAAGTCAGGTGGGTTATACTCACATCCCGCAGAAACGTCAGGGGTGTCACTCAAGTATGTATCGGCATTTACAATGATTGACTGGACACAATGTCACAATCTACCACTGACAGATCGAGAGTGGAAGGTGAGAATGCGCAAGAGTCCAGATAGAATTCCAATTCACAGGCGTCGACACTGGATGAAACAGAAGCCAGAGGGTCAGCTGGGACGCGATATTATAGACCCGAAGAGAACCACCGTATCATTGACTTATTCCCAGACAGACATCAGCTGCCTAGGATCTCTAGTAACCTAGCTTTCATTTGTGCCCTAGCCTTTTCCCTAGACCCTCAGTCCACCAGACGCCATGCTCGCTGACTTCCATGCAAATGCAGTAACCGAAAGACACGCCACTGCAAACGAAAAGCAAACCGAACGCCGGGGATGATATCGCACCTGCGTGGGAGACAGATTTCGAACAGAGCCGGCGGATTTTCCTGGGCGGCTGAATGTCAGCACTCTGGAGGTTTCCTCGGATAGCTGGAACGTTTCAAAGTAGACTTACCTCCGCGCAGATGGTTCAGAGACCTAAACAGCAGGAGTTGCGGGTGGAAAGGGAGGAGGACGGGGAGGGGGAGGACCGCCACGACCACCACCATATCTCTCGACAATCTCAGCCCACTTGTCTTGCCCGGCTTGCGGCTTCTTGTACTTGTAGAACTTCTCCGTGCAGCTCTTCTCGGTTCGGCCGGGGAAGTAAGCCTAAAATCAAATATGTTAGTCTAACATGTTCCATTCAAGGATTTCAACGTCTGGAGAGACACCCAGCAAGGGGACGCCGAGGGTCAAAGCTACATCAAGGTAGGACAATGTTTTCTCCATGTTTTCTCCATGTTTTCCTAGCCCTTGCAATGTTTTCGACCTCTTTTTCGACAGCTTGGGGGTGATGCTTACGGGGCAGTCCTTGAATTTGACATCCTGGGCGCGGAGACGAAGCAGCAGCTCCACGTCGGCCTCGGTCCAGGCCGCCTGTCTGTTGCCCGCTTGACGTCTCGCGGCGGGTCGCCTGGTGGCGGATGCTCCACCGTCGTCGGAGGCACTAGGCGAGGGGGAAGGAGCACGGGAGGCGCCCTCGTCGTCGCAAGGCACGATCTCGGCCAGACCCGACGAAGGGGTGGCCGGAGCCGATCTCACCCTGCGGGCCGTCGTGAGCGAGCCCAAGTTCGCGTTGTCAGGGTCGAGGCCCGACATAGCCGCTAGACCAGGCTCGTAAGCCAGGCGGCGGCCAGACACATCGGGCATCGGGTGGAATGTGGCGGTCAGGTCTCGCTCAATGCGGTCGCTGAGGATGGCAGCGACGTCTGCGGGGACGAGGCCAGAGGAGAGGAGGCGGCTGGCGACGTTAACGTCCAAAACGTCGTAGTCGTCAAACGCCTCGGGCACGCGAGCCCGCAGCCACTCCAGTTCTGCAGCCGTGCCATGACGGCCGGGGGGCAGGGCAGGGGAGGGTTGGGCGTCGCCGGGGTCTTCGGGGTCTTCAAGGGCCTGGGGGTCGTTGGCATTCCTGTATGGCACTCGTGTTAGTGTTTGGGAAGGATCGTAACTGCTGGCTGTCGGATCTGGTGGCTGTTTTGTCTGATGATCATCGTGTCTGGTGGTCATTGGGACTGCTGATTGCGTAACTGCTGATAATAGTGGACTTACATTGGTGGTGAAGACATTGTCGGATTTTTTTTAGCCTGATATTTGCTTGAGAGGATTTTCGTGTCGATAGCTCTGCGACTGCAAATTTAGCTCTTGCGAGACGCAGGCTGAAGCACGAGTTGTTTGGTTGCGAAGTTTGGCGAAGTCGAAAAGTCTGGCAGCTGTGCGATTTCTATTTATCGTAGTAACTGCGTTGAAGCTTTCATCTAGGTCACTGCTGCTTTACAAGACAGGGGTCAAGATGGGGGGTTTAAGACGGGTGACAAGCTGGGCTCTACGCAATTGCCATTTCTCCTAGATGTCGAAGTGAAAGTATTGCAAAAGTCAGGCAATGATCCACAAGACATAGTTCAAGAAGGATAGCAAGCTAGTTCCTAGAAGTTCTACTTCTAGGAAGTATCGAAGTGAACGCATTGTCAAAGTCGGAGATGACGAGATTCAAGAAGGGGGCCAAGGCAAGCTGGGCCTTATCCAACCTCTATTTTCTACTAAACATCAATGTGAAAGTGGTGGGAAATCCAAGGGATGTCTCACAAGACAAGAATTGAAAGAAGGGGAATAAGCTGGGCCGTGCTCAATCTTCATTTCTAATAGATACAAAATCAAACTGAAAGGGTTGTCGTAATCAGGGAATGCTTCTCGATATTGTATGTATTGAGAAGATACATCAAGTTCTGTCAGTCTGAATGCGCAAATTCAACATTGATGCTGTGGGAATATACGTGGGTTGTTGTCCAGGTAATCTTGCGTTGCTGCGAGAAATCACTGACTTCAGGCTGACTGAAGAACCTGGAAGTACTTAACTCCAGGTCCTCTTGGACCTCCATTACAGCAAGATGATACTGTTCCTCCTATCAAGATGATTTTTCAACAGAACAAAATAGCATCTTCGAGTATTTTTAAAAATGTGGTGGCTGTTCTTGAGAGGTTCATGATCTTGGATTTGTGTTGATTGTGGGAGGTCGGTGTGGAGTTTCAGCCTTGCAGTAACAACCAATCATCTTACACGCTTTTTACAGCCTTGTGCATCCAAGCTCCAGGGTCAGACCCTGTAACCTAGCCGAACAGCACAATATCAGCATGAATACTTTCAATCTTAGAAAGAAAATGTAGCAGACGAAAATAGAATTCTCGAGGAGTTGCTATTCCAAAGCTGAATAATGCCGATGTGCAGGAGGTCTCCAATGACCATTGTGGCCATCACTTTCCTATGCCCAAAGATATAAGCCATTGTGTCGAGACTACATCATCACAAGACCCATTTAATTCTCGGGTTGAAAGAGAATGACATAGTAAAAGAGACCAAATATAGAGACAATGTCGTCTGTACAATGGCATTATTCACGTGCTAGTGCTTCTTTGTGTCCGTCCACCATTTCGGTCCTTTTTAGACAGGGCTCTGTTTTCTGAGCTGATCCTCACATTATTACCATTGTGCCTGTGTACGTTTAAATGAACATGAATATTAATTGCTGATATCAAAGTCAACCCTCATTTTCTATTGGTTGAATTGCTGTTGTATACATTACGCTCACTACACTGACACGTGGAAATGCTCAATCTCACGGACCAGGAGACTGAAGCTCTCAGAGGTCAGTCATGCATCTATGAGTGGGCATCATGACTTGGCAATACCTACTGACACTGCATAACAGAATGGGAAAAGAAACTCCCTCGCTTCCTGTTTAGAGGCTTCCACGAAGCATCCGGTGTCCGCTCGGACGATGGCGCATCCCGCGAGGAAATGGAGGATATTGGAAGCTTGAACACGAAGAAGTACATCATTCCCTATGCTTTTCGGCCTAAAGGTATGAAAATCATGGCAGACTTAATGAAAGGTCCTGTTAAAAAAAGGCCCACTACCCGAAACCTGATCGAAGGTCATGTTTTCAATTGCACGGGGCCGGATAAGGACTGCCCGGTATGGGGCCCCACACCATTCAGCTCCTGGACGCCAGATCTTCACACGGCCCTAGTCTTTGCCCGACTCAAGTGGGATACGGGTCACGATCACAAGCCCGCTAACATCTCACTGAGACAGAATCCTCGAATTGCCGTGCTAGATACACACATGCTTTCCAGACATGCAGAGACACAGAATTGCCAAGTATTCCACATGAAAGCACTGGCGGACGTTTTCAGCGAGCCAGACTGGAATCTGCGTACTGAGTATCTCGTATATGGTAAGATCCACGGTCCGGCATATCAAATCGTCTGTAGCAGCCAAATTCAAGCGGTCGCAGAGCTCAAAGGCTCGTGCTGGTGGCAGCCGGAGAAAGGACCTCATAGCACAGAACATGTGTACCGTCATGACCTCACTGACGAGGAAGTCCTCAAAGCCAAGCTGGTGGGTGAGCTCTTCAAAGCCGGCGGTGACGATCGGCCTGATCGGACCATCGCAATAATGGCTGCGGAGCTCGCGCGCCTCCAGTGGGACACCGGCATGCCTAATCCATACCCCGAACCCATCGGCCTGGATCTATCGTGGGAGAACCATGACATTGACCGGGTGCTTGCGATCATGAACAAGGAGGTGGACGTCTTGGCACGGCTTGATGCTGACCGGCGTGTTCTTGTGAATCCCCTTCAGTGTAAAGGCGCCTTGCCCAACGTAGGCATGATGATTAACATATTGATGGATCTGGAAGTCAGAATTCCGGCGCGTCGAGCATCTAATGAGAGTGAGAAGAGGCGGAGGAGAAATGCAGGTAGGGTTTCTAAGCCCACAAGAAAACCAAGCATTGTGCGGAAGGTATTAGATAAGATGAAGGTCAAAAAATTGTCATGAAATGCAAGTGCTCGTTAATTCACCCGGAGTTCCGACTGATTGCTCTTTTCAATGCCGAATTGGCATTACAGTGTCACTGGCATCACTTCAGCCTGCTTTTCTTCATCCGGGGCAGGAATTTATCCTTTTTCGGCGTAGAAGTTGTACCTGGAAGCTAACGAGTAATTATTACATGCAGTGGTGGTCCTCAATGATAACATATCCCCATATAACAAAAATATCACCAGTGGCAACTTCTTTTCCGGAACGCCCCCCCCCCCCTCCCCACACAGTCCCTTTAATCCATAACTGCATGCCCTCATCTGGCATGAATGTTTTGTATTACAGACGACCTGGCGGAATGTATCATTGTTTCGATGAGGCCAGATCGTTGTTAGTATACCCGAGCCCCAGGGTATGGCAAGGCTGAGCCCATGTAGTTCACCAACGTGCAATCCTCATCAGACTGCCTGCTGTGACTGTATGGACGTCCCTTATACGTCAGGCAGAGGCAGAGAGACGTCACACTCAGAAGCCCCGAAATAATCAAAGAGAAAGATCAAATCCAAGTCCTGCTTTTTCATGGGGATGGCATCTTGTGCGACCATGTAGCACGGAGCTACCTTCAGCTGGATCTGGCTGACAACGTCGTCCAGATACGCAACGGGTTCGCCGCCGAGATCATAGGACCTCAGACCGGCGACGTCGAAGTGCACGCGGCCTTCATCGTCGAGCGTGCTGATCATCTTCTTGAAGTTGGTGTAGTTGGCCGGCTTGTCCACGATCTCGTCGATGAATAGCTCGCCCTCGTACAGGATGACCTGCGCGCCGGGAACGACATGCAGGCCCTTGACCCACGACTTGCCGACCTGCACGCCGCCGCTGGACACGCTGAACTCGACGTCGCCCAGGTCGAGCGTCAGCGGCGAGGGGTTGGCCAGCGCTAGCGAGCCGTTGAGCGCGGCCAGCGGGTAGTCGGCGTCCTCGGGCGCGGTGGGCTGCAGCTCGGTGATCTTCATGCCGGCGAAGCTGTTCAGGCCGGTGAAGCGGACGACCTTGTCCAGCGCCAGCGTGTAGCCCAGCGAGCCGAGGCTGGCCCGCGGCGCGCCGCGCACGCCGATGGTGGTCTGGTTGGCAGCGTACGCGCGCTGGAGGAAGGCGGCCAGCTCGGGCTCGGACTCGATGCGGACCTCCTGGGTGGCGATGGTGACGTCGACGGTCTGGTCGCCGACGAGCTCGACCTCGGGGAACTGCAGGGTGACGATGGTGTCCTGCGAGGAGGACGTGTCCGCGGGGTTGTACAGCTCAAGAGGGAAGGCGGACAGGTGGACGGTCTCCTTGCGGGGGTTGTTGAGCTCGGTGGTGAGGCCGAGGCTGACGAGGGAGCCCGCGACGACGCCGACGCTGCCGACCTTGATGGGCAGGTCGTTGCTGTTGATGGCCTTTTGGATCTCGTGGGGAATGTACCAGGCGAGGCTAGTGATATGTTAGTGCGTCTGAGTCTTGTCTTCGTGGACATGTGATAATCACGTGGGACGTGCACAAAGGGGCAAAGTAGTTTTTCCCTTCTTTTCTTTTTGGGGCAATGGAACTTACATGACAGGCAGGACGATGGCCAGAATCAGAATGACAATTAGCGACGTGATATAAGGCCACTTGTGTCTCTTCACGTGAGCGCGGAAACGCTGGAAGATGGTGGGCTTGGTGAGAACATTCACATTGGTGTTCTCGCGGCCGTTGTGCTGGGCCTTCTCGTGCTCAGTGGTATCGTGAGTCGCAGACGAGTCGAGACGACCGGCGCCGCCATTGTTGGCGGCGGCAGCGAAGGGCAAGGTAGTGGGATTCATATTGCCGATCTTGATGACTCGGAATTGTGTGTTGATGGATGGATCTGGAAGTGATCAGGATGGAATTAGTCTTGCCTTTTGGAAGGATGTAGAGCAGAGACAACGAGCGGAAATGGTCGAGAGCCTCTGCGTGGAAGAAAAAGGAGCGACTCTGCCAACAAGCTGGACACCTGATGGCGAAGCTTTGGATCTAATACTCCGCTGCAGGCCAGGTCTCGTTCACTGTTATGTGGCCATCAACATGGTGTCATGGTGGTGGTCACTAGCTGATTTGAGTGCTAGCGAACGGTGCCGGCGAGGACCTCGTCGCTAGTTCGACTGCTAATGCTTTTTGACAGCTGTCATACCCAGTAGCGCTACAATACCCACCACGAGAAGATCTTCCCAGTCGGCGATAGGATATAATGCCTTACCGTTGAGCCGTTGACGTGCCTCTTTCTCAAATTTTATCAGTGAGTGTTTGCTCCTCCTTCTTCCTTCCTTTTCCTCCTCGTCTGGTGTCCATATTTGGCCTCATCTGCTCAGTAATTTCCAAACAATCACATTCCATCTAAAAGCTTTGTGACTCTTTATACCGTTCTAAGACTTGCCGCCTTCCTCCACACTAGTCTCTCTAGATCATCAATGGTGGCCACCTGGGCACGCCCGCTTTAAGCACTGAAGGATCTGCCGCGAGCCTCAACTAAGTCCACTGTGCTTCTGATCCCATGATAAAGTAAGAAAATTCCATTATTGTGACCGCAAAATGACGACAATTCAAAGTCGTAGTATTTAAGTAGGGGGTAGAATTCTCATGTACACAGGTAGCTTCACTGGCTAATGAGTAGCTCCGCTAGACAAAATTGCAACTGATCCCAGAATGATCCATTTGGAGAAGATGAAAATAAGAAGAAAAAGAAAAGAAAAAATAGATGACATTCGTCCACAGAAACCATGAAGAGGTCCCAAGCGCCTGCTGGGCCGCCGCCACACTGCGAAAGTGCACCCTGTGCAGGGCTCGTTCATTACAGACCCAGTCCATCCGGGAGCGCTGTAAGAGCTCAGCGAGATCAACTCTTCAGCATGTTCAAAATCAGACGCCAGCGCGAGGCAATTGAGCGCTGCAGCCAAGGCAAGCAAGTGGCCAACATCTGCCGGGACCAACACAATCCGCCCCCCAACGGACACCCCAGCCACCCGTAGACAACATGGGCACGCAGCGTTCACCATCCTCAGGAGTCAGCAGCGCTTACTCGAGTTGTATGTAACAAGCAAAAAGTGTATGTCAGTCGCTGAGTGCCACCAATGACACAATTCCCACTTGGGCCACAGTGTTGGTCTTTGCCATTGTCCCACAAACCTGTCCCGCGTCAACCAACAGGCCCGGGGCGATCTTCCAACAGCGAGCCCATCTATTTTTGAAACTTCCGTCGTTGCAACAATCACGGAGTTGTGAGTCAAAGATCGTCATTGTGCCTGGCCATCAGATGTAAGAAAAGTAGAGACCGAACCCACACATTGTACAGTTGCCGCTGCGGGACGAGGGGAGACATCTCACATAAAGAACAATAAAAATAGCCACACGACAAAGATCCACGAGGTTTACTCGACCGTGCTGGAGCTATCGTGAGCAATATTAGCTCTGCTAGCTCGGCAAAGTCGGACGGAAAATCCTCACCAACTCTGTGAGAGAGGTAGAGCACGAGCATGCTCCATCACGACTCTGCCCCTCTTTGCACGTCTTACATCACAGAAACACCAGCTCAGAATGCGCGCCCACCTCAACACATATCCTCCCCGCTCCTCGTCTACCTTTGATCCAACCCAGCCCGAAAATTGGGCGCGCGAAATCCGCCTCGACACCACAACCACCCGCCAACTTACCCCGTCCCAAACTCTCTGGGTAAGCCACTGGATCCGCAACGAGCTCGAGCTCTGCGAGGACGACTTCCGCTGGACAGTCGGGAGCTGGGAAAGCGTCGCCAGCAAGACTGCGCCAGAGAACGGGGAGACGTTCCACGTGATGGTGGAGCAGGAGCAGGTCGATCAAAGCGACCATGAGTTCCGGATCGCGGTGGCGGTGCAGACGACGCGGCCTGGGCAGGGACGGTGGAGGCAGCGGGAGGATGTGTTGGTGTTGGTGGAGGTGGGGCCGGAGCGGCGGGCGAGTTGGCTCAAGGATGGGTTCGGACCGCGTGGGGAGCTGTGTGAGGCGCCGAAGTGGGATGATGTTTGGAGGAGGCTGAGGGAGCAGTGGGAGCAGGAAGGGGAGGAGGAGGTTGTGGTGGAAGGCGACGCCGTTGAGGGTGGCGGGGGCCTGGGTGGGAACGTCGGCGAGATCTTGGGCCAGCACGTGGAGAGTCAAGCGGAATGAATTTGCTAGTCGCCAAATACTAATCCAGGATTCACTTCCAGGGTCCGTCCACGGATTTCTGCAAGCTCGCATCCCATTGCACGTGAACTCAACATATCCCCGCGCTATGCCTTGAATAACACTACAAGCACGAAGAACATGTAACAAGTGTACACCTCCGCATACCCAACCGTGAACCTAGACCTCCTCATCTTCCCACGCACGCTCTCCAACGGATACCTCACCCCATTCTCATCCTTCTTTCCCATAAGCTTGTCCCGATCCGGCGTCTCCGGCGGGCAAACCGCGTACCGCAGCGGCGTCATACACGCCAACACCGAAACCAGCCACGGACTCGACGGCCACGCCACGTTCTGGAGCACGTCCTTCCAGAGCCCTTCCCAGTCTCCGTGGTGGGTGCTGACGGCCCGCGACAGGCGCAGCGAGACCGCGCCCAGGATGAGGGCCGTGATGGCGAGGTGGACCCAGGCGCCCGTGTCGACAACCATGTGGCGCAGGCGCTGGCCGAGGGGGGCGCGGCGGCGGGGGTCGCGCTCGCGGTACTCGTTGCTGATGCTGCCGGAGGGCGTGAAGGTGAGGGTTTTGCCGGCGAACTTTGCGGGGACGAGGAAGGCTCGCACATAGGAGAGGAAGCAGTCTGGGTAGTGAATGTGTTAGTTTTCACTGGCTTGTAGATACGAGCCCAGGTCTCCAATTGCACGCGGATTGAATCAGGGTCGACTTACAAGGACTAAGATAGATGGCCTTGCAGGCCTCGTTCAAGGCAGACCGATAGCCCGTCAGAATGGAATAGTGCAACTCGTGCACCCAGCGGAGGAGTACAATGGCAGCGTCCATGCGCAGAAGGAAGCGCATCTGCTCGTCATCTTGCCAGTGGACCAAGGGCATGCCGGTGATGAAGACGAGGCACAGCAAGACGAGGTTGAACATGGTCAAGGGCGTCCTGATGTGAGTGTTGAGCCCCTGCGCTATCTGTACAAATCGTTGCATCGGCTTCATGTGCTTGGTCCTGTCTTTCGAGACGTAGAATCCGAATTTGGTCGCGGTTTGGGACTCTCCCACGTGCTGTTGACAAAAGTGTTAGTCCCGCCATGGAGAAATCGTAGCGTAGTCCGACATTAAACCCGGAATCTCGAGAGACAAGCTCACCCATCGAGTCATTTGCTTGATGTATGCAACATAAGTCTCAGGAACAAGACCAAACTGCAGACCCTCCTGGAGATAAATCGTCTTCCACCCCGCGGCCATGGCCATCGCGGAGCTAGACACGTCCTCGGTCAAGATGTCCTCTGGAAAGCCGCCGATATCGTCGATAGCCTTCCGTCGCATGATCCAACCAGAGCCGTAGTTCCATCCGTTGCCGGCGAGGTCGAAGATGAGTCTTTTGGCCCACCAGTCGAATGAGTTGGCTTGGTACAGAGGATCGTCCGAGGGGATGTTGTAGAACATCTGTTACTTGTCAGCCAGGATCTCCAATTCGAAAGACGGAAGTGTAAATCGATTCACGAACCTGGGTCGGGCACACCATTCCCATCTTATCATTCCTCATCAGATGAGCCGTCACAGAACGAAGCCATCCCCGCGTGGGGATCATATCCGCGTCCAGCCCCGCCACGCACTCAGCAGACCCACCGGGGAGGCTCTCGGTAAACTTGACGGCGTAGTTGAGATTGCCCGCCTTCCACCCGCCCTTCTGCGTGCGCGCATGGTAGTACAGATTGGGGTGCTCGCTCATGATGTCGTTGACCCAAGCACAGAGACTTGCTGAGTCTCCGTCGTCTGTCACGATCACGCGGAAGCGCTGGCGGGGGTAGTCGATGTTCAGGGCGCCCATCACCGTGTCGCGGACCACGTCGAGCTTCTCGGCGCACACGGTGACGAAGACATCGACAGAGGGTACGTTTTCTCCAAGAAGGCAGAGGTGTGGTTGCCGGGCGGAGAACAACGCGCCGAGCTTGACGCACGCCATAGAAAGACCCTCCACTAGAGACGTATATTTTGTCAATGGTTTGGGAACCAGCAAACGGGAGAATTCTGAATCCGGAGCACTCACGGCATCCAACCATAGTGTTGCTAAGCAGACAAAACGATATCAACATCTGCGTGCGCGTCAAATCCTCATCGTGCCCCCACCGAGCCATGAGCCCGCTCAGCTGGTAACGACAGAGAAACAGCGCGAGCAGTTCCGGAGCAACGGCCGTGAACCCGACGAGACGAGCCGCCCAGAAGCGCCAAGCCGACAGGAACATGGGGTCGTCGTGAGCTTCATGGTCGGGAACCGGGGCGACGAAGATGTCGTCCTTGTTGACGGGCTCGCTGTTGAAGGTGCACACAGCGTCGAACAAGCTGGGGGGGAGATTCTCGTCGGTGATGTCTGTCAAGTTGGTGGAGGCGTTGGATTGGGGAGAGAGTGAGCCTCTGTCTCGGAGAGACGAGGACGAGGAGGATGTTGCCATCGTGAAGAGTCTTGGCGGCTTCTCTCCCGGAGGTCACGATGAGGCACTCAACAAGGAGGAAAAGGTAATGATGTTCACGCCCGGTGCCTTCTTATGGATAAGGACTATGGGACAGCAGAAAGTTTTCATCGCAAGTGCCACCAGATGTAACAGAAAAAATATGGGGTCCTTTGATACAGTTGCTCGACCGTAGCCACGTCGGCAGGGCTCGGCACCCAAAACCCCACAGGACTCGTGAGATATTCACCGCCTTGGCTCGCGGAACAAAAGCGCAACCCCCGCGGTTTTGCAACGCCACGAGCTCGTTCTGTCACAATATTCAGTCGGCGTCCCCTGAGCCTCCTAACACACACAATGCTTGACCGCTCCTGTGGGTACATTACTAGAACGATTGCCGATACGCGCGAGCTAGCCACGGGTTGAAGACCAGGAATCTCAGATATGGATTGGTGCGGTCCGGCGGATGCAGATAGGGGCTGTTGAAGTAAAGACTAGGTAAAGGAGTATGTACCTAGGAGGATGAGCGGCGTTGTGGCTTTCAAGATTGACGATCTAGCCCAGGCTTTCTCACGGTCTTATGACCCTTGAGCAGCGGTCCATTGCTCCACACTCCCCAGGTGGAAGAAGTCTAGACTAAAGTGGAGCTCAAGGGTCCACTTGAACGGTGGAGAGCTCGCTTGACACGGGCACAGACAGTATCTCCATGGGGTATCTACTAAACATTGCGCATGTCACTTGACATTGACCATGCGGAGGTGGCTTGGAAAAAGTCGCTGGCATGATATGCTCTCTGGCCATGAAGTGCATTGTACTCCATAAAGACAGGTGTTACTTGGTTGATTGGCGCATTCTTTCCATTGCTTGGCCTTTTGTTGAGAAACCTACCGCGGCAGGTTTTGTCAACTCAACTGGACGATATCAATTTCTCCAGCTCATCCGCGTCTTTGATGACAGACGTCAAGTTGTCGACTCCCGTCTTCGTAATGACAACGTTGTCCTCGATTCTGTCCCCGCCGAGTCAGCTTCACGAGTGTCGCAACGATTCGCACATGACAATGTTGACTTACCTCACACCACCAACATCCCAGTACTTCTCCAACACGTCTACATCGATGTACTTCGCCGTCGCGGGATCTTTCAGTGCCGGGTCGATGATGAACTTGCAAAAGTAGATCTGGCAAGATATCAGTCAGCATTGTCGCTGTCAGTCCATTCAACGCACCCGAAGTTCAACAACTTACACCAGGCTCGACCGTGATCACTGCACCCGCAGGTAATGTGCCTCTCTTCCGCAGGTACCGGAACATCGTATCCGTGTCAGCATAGTTGGGATCACCACCAGTATCATGGGTGTCCATGCCAAGGTAATGGCCAAGCCCATGCGGGAAAAACGCTACACTCGCCCGACTCGCAAAGATCTCCTCCTCGCTCCCCTTCAACACCCCCAACTCCAACAACCCTCTGATCGCCACACGGTGCGCATGCTCATGCACGTCGTCCCACCGCACGCCCTCCTTCAGCATCGCGATGCACTCGTGCTGCATGCGCAGCACGATGTCGTAGATGCTGCGCGACTCGGGCGAGAACTTGCCCGAAATGGGGTACGTGCGCGTGATGTCGCTCGCGTAGCAGTCGAGTTCGCAGCCGGCGTCGAGCAGCACGTTGAGCTTGCCGGCCAACGGCTGGTCGTTGCGCACGTAGTGCAGGGTGGCGGCGGCGCGGCCCGAGGCCGCGATCACGTCGTAGGCCATGTTGCGCGCGCCCTGGGCGACGCAGTGCGTGAGGAAGGCGGCGTGGAGGCCGGCTTCGGTGCGGGCGTGCTTGACGGCTTGCATGACGGCTGTGTGGCCGGCGGAGGAGATGTTGGAGGCTTTTTGGATCAGGGCGATCTCGTAGGGGGATTTGATGGCGCGGGAGTAGTCGATGGCTTCTTTGAGGATGGAAAGGTTCTTTTCGTCGTATTCGATGAAGGTGATGGTGTCCGAGACTTGGCCCGGGATGGCGAAGATGGTCTTTGCGGACGAGGCGAGATGTAAGAGGGAGGCGTTCGTCTCGGTGGTGTGCTGCACGTCGTCTACGTCGTACTCGGCGAGGGCTTCGGCGGTAGAGAGGGGCAGGCCGGACCAGACGACAGACTCAGCGTCGATGGGTGGGATGTAGAGAGTGGCTTTACCGGAGGCAATATCGTAGGTATAGTGGCAGTCGGGGAGATTGCAGCCAGTGAGGTAGAAGAAGGAGCGGCGTTGACTGTAATAGAAGCAAGTATCAGCATCCAATTCCGGTTGAAGGAAACTCGACTAGTATTACCGGAAGTGTTCCTCCTGATCACAATCCTCATGCAGCTTGGCCTTCTTCGCCTCGACATAGATGACGCCCGTGGCATTAGGTATCTTGGTCCGGATGTACTCGACAACTTTCTTTGCGTGCAGCTTGCCCGGGTATTTGCCCTTCAGGATCTCCTCGTAGGGCGCCATTGCCGTGCTCGGGAGTCTGAGTAGATGTTGTGGGGATGTTGCGAGACCGCGGGGTCGGTTCCGAAAGGGTGCGTGCCCTGGTTCTGCCAGGAGGACTGACGACAGAATGGGAGACGACAAACTGTACAAAGTCGGCTTCAGTAGCAGGAGAGGGACTTGTCGCAGAGGACGAAGGGCGTGCATGTGTCTTGGGAACAGCACAAAGATGCTGGCTGTGTCTGCTCAACTGTCCGGATATCGACGGTGGTTATCGAAGGTCCCCGCAGGCGACCGCCGAAGCCGCATCCCTGTCACTCCGATCTCCCCACTCGTTACAAGGGACCCCTGCTTCTGTTGGACCCTGGAGCCGGGGCAAGGACCCTTGGTGATGGACGCCGATCATTCTGATATTCCGCGTGTCGCGACTCAATTGTCTTCACCCGCACATGGATGGCAAGGTTAGAGGGTGACAAGTCCGTTACATGTGTAGAACATACTGTAGTACACATTTACACTGCCCTCTAAATCATGAACAGTCGGGCTCTTGATGTGTTCATTCATTGAAAATTGGCCAAACACTCATCACATGTCCGAGAGGACAGCACACATTCGCCACGAAGAACACACGAGGAACATCTTCGCTTCCTTCAAGCTGGTATATATACCTAGAAAATTTCAACATTAAAAAGATGATGACACCTGCCCGCCCAATGCAATGCCTTGAAGGAAAATGTTGCATGCTCGTACAACCGACCCAGACCCCAAACAGTGATGATGCTCGCAATAAAATGCTTTCGCTTGATTCACGCCACGCCACCGCGCCACAATCAGGTGTAATGATGGTCGTGAAGCCATGCTGCTGACGCTCCCAACATGAACCCATCCGTCACATTCGAACCCATGCACGACGTACGTACCACAGCGTAATAGCCATGTATCACGACGTCACCAGCTTCAGTGCGAGAACCGCCCCTTGAGACCAGCCGTTTGCGTCGGTATCCGCAGATCCAGCTTCATCCCACTGACCACGCCCCCGCCACCAATGAGGCTGAGATCAATCCCCTCCTTCATCGACACCCAATGATCCTGCAGCATTCCCCGGCCCACGACCAGCTCAAACCCACACAGAAAGCAAAAGCTAATCTCCAACCGCGCCAGCTCCAGCTCGCTCACCCCGCCGACCTTGGCGACCTTCGCATGCGGATAACTCAGATCCTCCAGCGCCTTCATCGCAACCCTCAAGCCCGCCAGCAGCAGCCGGTGCGCGTTGCGCTTCGTCACCGCCACGGCGCGCTCGTCGACCGCCAGCCGGTGGATGTAGAGCGACGTCGCGAGGTACACGGCCGTGCTCATCGGGCAGAAGCGGTGGATCCGCAGCAGGTAGTCGCTGATGCCGATCGGCGGCGGCTTCTTGGAGTAGAACTTGCGCGTGATGGCGCTGTGCTGCTGGTTGAGCGGCTGCGAGTTGGCGCCGATCACCACGTACGGCTCGGGCGTCGTGGGCGGCGGCGGCGGCGCGAACGGCGTTGCGTTGCCTGAGTCTGGGCTGGGCGTGGGCTTGAGCCGCACGCCGTCGATGGGTTCGGGGGCGGGGACGGTCAGTTGGGCAGCGGCCGTCGCGGCGGGGTTTGTCGTGCGCGTCGGGATCGCAAGGCCACCGTCTTCGCCCGCGCCGGGGGAGGAAGGGACGGGCGAGGGCGCAAAAATGGGTGTGGGACGGCCCGGGGTGGAGCCTGCATCTTGGGTGGCGCGCGCGAGCTCGTGCATGCGTGCGAGGGACTTTTCCGAGTAGTTGCGAACAATGTTCTCCTTCTCGGCTTGCATGCCGCGCATGTGAGGGATGTGTGGGGTCGAGGATGGCGGTGTGGGGGGGATGTCGCCGGTGATGCGTACGAGGGCTTCGACGCCGGCGGAGAGGAGTTTGAGCGCGGCAAGCGCAGGGATCTGGAAGATGTCGTCGGGTTGGGCGTTGAGCTCGGGCGAGGCGATCGGATCGAGGTTGGGAAGGCCGGTCTGCATGAGCTCGCGGTCGGTCGACGGATTGGGCGGCGGCGGAGGGGTTTTCGGAGCGGAGGAGCCATTGCTGGAGGAGGTCGTTTCGGTAGGAGGAGTTGATGTCGTTGTCGTCGTCGTCGTTGTGGTCACGGCTGGCCCTTCATCGTGAGGGTTCGGCGACATAGCGCCGAGTCCTCGAGCGGGGCGCGTATATCTGCCGTGCAGGGGCCGACAGAAGCGACGTGATTAACGTTCCGAATAGAGTACTCGGAGGTGATCGAGAGAGGAAGTCGGCTGTAGCGTGTGGAGTGGTCCAAACGACCAAGAAACTTTGGGCTTGACCACGAGTCTTCCTTCAGGCCTCGGCTATATTATTTTGCTCTGCTGTTTCCTTCACCGCATTCAAATATGTAGGCGTGCTTCGTTGGTGTGTCCCACCCTCTGCTGCCCTTGTGGCTGTGCGAAAGTTCCAAACACGTATTCCAGCTGGTTCGCGTAACCAGGGCGCGCAGCGTCGTGTGCTGTGTGTATCGTGTCGCGGTCGTCCGGCCGCGGTTGTGCAGCTGTGATGGGAGGCCTTGGTGAGAGGCGAGAATTGGAGGCAAAGCGGTGGGGCGCGAGTGATCGATTTTGTTCACGAGGGCGACGGAACGAGCAACAGCCAGGGGGGCGGGTCTCTGATGGAGGCAGGTGGACGGAACTGGGGGACTGTGAGGACGGGGCTGGTCATGATCTCGCTTGGATGTTCGTCGAGGGCGGATTGCGGCGGATTGGGCGCTTCTCGTGCTGGCCTGGCCTGGTCAAGTGTCGTGTCTCGGGGTCACTTGTCGACTGCGGAGTTGCGGAATACGGTCGATCCGGCGTAATTAATAAGATTGGAAGACCCCAGCCGAGGGCGGGGCGGGCTCTGTCGGCTCCAACTCGAGGGCCTACAAGTGCCTACTGCATTACAGTACGCACCGGTTGGGCGGGGAAGGGGGTCGGTAATTTTTCGGGGGGGGGGGGGGTTTGTCACTCAAAGAAAGAAAAAAAATTAAAACTGGCACAAGAGCAGAATTTAAATAAAACCGAGTACAGGTGCCTTCATTCTCGTGTTCTTAGTATCCATGCAGTCAGGCAGTCTGGCAGTTGGGGCAAAAGACATTTTCAACCCAAAAGTCCCTGGACAAGACCCTGGAATTTAGAATTGAGGGGCAAATCAGCAGTTATGGCATGATCGACAGCACATCAAGATAGCATAAATCCTTCGCTCTTTTCCCTCTTATTCTCCCGCAGCTCTGCATTGGATTATCTCAAATCTTGGGGTGACATCCGCCGTTGCTTGTGCAGCCATAAAACACCTGATATTGTGTATAGTACAGATTGATTTTCGCCCCTCTCAGGGAGCATCGCGGCATGTCACATTAGCAGATTAACCCGGAGCTGCAGCTCCCAACCCACTCAGCTCAGGTGAGCTATCAGTGTCTCACTTTCACTAGTTGCATACTTCGCATGAATACTTTGAACAATATAGATAGCTTTGCCCAAGTGGCAAATGTAACTTGTGTTGGGCCTCCTTGTGTATGGCCCGGTGTTCTTGACTCTGAGGATACTAAGTACCCATGTATATGTACTGTAGATCCACTATTTGTTGAGGGCTCAACTGATTGAAGCGCTTATAGATCAAGCGTCCAGTTCATTTGCCACCGTTTTGCGTTTGTTCATAAAGGTAGCTACTGAAAGAGGTAGGTACTTTGTATGTTCCATTTCAATATGCAGCCCGTTAATGTCGTTGATGCAGGGTTCAATCATATGTCATTTTCTCTGTGGGCTTCACTGTTCTAGGCCCTCAGCCCCGGTCCACTACCTAGGTACCCCTCAGGTCAGCTCTACTGTAATTCTCCAATCATCCTCTAGGCGAGCTGGCCACTGTGCGGAGTAGTCAGCAAGTATTGGATAACATTGAAATAGATCAGTGCTACATCGTTGCCACCCTCTCCAGCCTCACCCGCAAGCCTGACTAGAATTTCCCAAGTTGACTTCAAAGCCAGTGTAGCATTTCGCCTAGATCAAGTGAGTGGCCACCAGCCTTTAAACTTAAAGTCCAGTTTGTAGACCACTCTTCAGCACATAATTGAGCTGCTCTTCTGACCTTCATTTGTCTTGGCTGAGCTTATGTGCAGTGCAAAAGTACCTACCTACTTAGTGCCTAAGCTGATGTATTACTTGCTACTTAGCCTCATGGCAGCTTTGCAGTCTGCATGGAAATCTACAACATCTAGGGATTTCGAAATCATTAATATCAAAATCCTCAAGAAGCAGTGTTATATCAGGCTTTTGATACGCAATAAGCTGAAGAAAAAAGGAGGCCTTGATTGCTGGTGGCACAAAGTCGGGGAGTACGATGCAAGGCACTGTTAATGCAAACGCAAGGCTGTCACCATAACTGCCATGAGTGCTGACAACGAAAGAATCCCCAGACTCAAACTCTCCATCCACCTTAAGGACAAGTTATTGATGACCTCAAATGAATTGTTTTGAGTTTACAGTAAACCACAGTGCTGATCGCTCAATTGTGACTGCGCAAGCTAAAGAGTCGTATGATTAGGTCTTGTCACATGCGGAGTACCTAGGTACTGGTATGACAAAAAGAAAGACCTGACCTCCATACCGATACTATTCATAGCTTTAATTAGTATCAATATATGACTTCAGGTCTCATCTTAGCCCCTTCACTATATCCCAAAGAATCTGAATTGCATAGATACTCCTTCCATTGGGCCAATCGCAGTAATCCCCTCCATTTCCTCAACCACCTCAACCAGCAACATCTCGGGCCGAAACCAAACACAGCCACCAGCCACAACCACACAGACAAAACCCAGCAAAGAGAAAATGGACGACATCTCGGGAGAAAGCACTCCTCCTCACCCACCTCCAGCCTGTGAGGTCGAGGCCCCAGCCAACACTCCCTCCAACAATTCTTCACCTGCAGCCTCATGATCAGGTACGCCATCTCCCTCTCCACGCCAAGCATCACCTACCGAGCCCGCACCCGCAGCAGCCGCCACCCCGACAACCTCACCACCACCACCACTAACCACTCCTCCTGCCGCCACCAACGACACCAACGAGCCCACCGACCCAGCCCCAACCCACATCCTAACCTTCCACCACACCCACTGCGCCCTGTATTCCACTACCACCCTCTTCGAGCACGTAATCACCGGCGCAAGCTTCTCCGACCTGCTGATCCAAATGACCGCCCGCGTCTACGACCTCCTCGACATCATGCACCCGGACGGTCCAGACGTCGTGGACGGGCCCGTTCGCTTGTCACTAGCGAAGAAAGAGGAGCCGGAGGAGGAGATGGTGGGCTTGGAGGACATGGATTACCTCGATCGCGGAACGCTGCTGAATGTGTTGGCCGAGGGCGGCGAGTCGTATCGGTTGAGGGTGGAGTTTGAGACGATGAGTATGATGGGTGGCACAGGCAGCGGAGGAAGCCACGAAGAAGGAGGAAGAGTCAACGCGTGCGGCAAGGGCGGGTGAGGCTGCTGCTGCGACGACTGTGGAGCCCGAAGATGATATTTACAGCTCTTCGTGAAGAAGGGCGAAGAGGGCGTTGCCTTGACTCGATAGTATGGAACAAGGGTAGGTTATCAATCATAATTCATTACTGCTTTTGAAGCAAACTACCTCGACCTGATCTTCTGGCATGTCATGCCGCATCAATCAAACATTACACCACCACCGTCTCTCAAACCCCCTAGTAAGCCACCTGCGAGCTAAGTCCCTCCAACTCGCGGTCATAGTTCCTGTGCTGCGAGATCCCAAAGAAAAAGGTGTCCACAAAATTCGTCGCCTCTTTCGCCACCGTCACGGTCTCACTAAAGCTCTCAGGTGCCACACTACCCAGTGTAACCACACCGAAGCTCTCCACCGTCTCGCCTCCAGAACTCATCTGCACGCTGGGGAGCTGGAACGCCATCTGCAGCAGCTCCACCGCCTCTCCCGTGGCACCGACCGCTTTCAAGTGCCCAAATGCCTCACGCACCCAGTGCAGCGCGCGGCCGTTTTTCTTGAGCGCGTCGACGCTCGCACGCCCGCCGGGGACGAAGACTGCGTCGACCATGGTCGAGCGGAAGCCCTCGAGGTGGTGATCGGGCCGCACGCCGGAGCCCGGCTCCCGTGCGTCGAGCTTGTCTGCGGAGAAGATCTCGCTGCGCTTCGTGCCGATTACAAAGGGGACCGCGCTCTGTGATAACACAGCGGCTCTGACGGCGTTGAAGGCGACTGCATCGTAGCCATCTGCAAGAATTATGGCTACACGTCGTGAAGCGATAGTGGGCTTAGCGGGTGGGAAGTCGAATTGCGAGAGGCCCTTGGCTTTCTTGCCGTGGTTGGGGTTCGTGCCTTTCGAGGGTACGCGACCGCCAACGAGGTCGGCGACATCATTCGCGAGATCGATGTCGATATCGGCGAGACGCTGAGTAAGGTTCTCGTAGACGGTAGGATCGTCGCAGTGGTCGAGCTCGAAGCCGAAGGCACTGAGGATGTGGGCCTTCTCGACGGGGGACATGCTGTTGTAGAAGAGCTGCGCTTGCTTGAAGTGCTCCTTGAACTTTTCGCTCTTGGCGCGCGCCTTGATGCCCTCGATCTTCTGCTGATACTCGACGTAGCTGCCCTCTTCCTTTGTGGCGGGCGGATTTATGCCGAAGCGGTTAGGCCAGTAGTTGATGGCACTCTTGCGGATTGTGTGCCGCATGGCGCCGTCCGAGTTGAAGTTCATCACGGGGCAGACAGGTCGGTTGATGGGGAGCTCTTCCCAGTTGGGGCCGATGCGGGTGAGCTGAGTATCTTGGTAGGAGAAGTTGCGGCCTTGCAGGAGGGGGTCATCGGAGTGGCCGATGCCAGGAACTAGGTGGCTGGTGCAGAAGGCGACCTGTTCTGTCTGGGGGAAGAACTCGTCGACGGTGCGGTTGAGCTCCATCTCACCGATGAAGCGGACGGGCACCAGCTCCTCGGGCCACACCTTGGTAGCATCGAGGATGTCAAACTCGAACTTGTGCTCGTCCTCCTCAGCCACAACCTGCACGCCAAACTTCCACTTGGGGAAGGCGCCATTCTCGATAGCCTCCTCCAGATCCTTGCGGTGGAAATCAGGGTCCTGGCCATTCAGCTTCAGGGCCTCATCCCAAACGAGCGAGTGCACGCCCAGCTCAGGGACAAAGTGGAACTTGACAAAAGACCTGGTTCCCTCAGCGTTGATCAGGGTGAAGGTATTGACACCAAATCCTTGCATCATGCGGTATGACCGAGGAATGGCACGGTCCGACATGGTCCACATGAACATGTGCGTGGCCTCGGTGTGCCTGAAGACAAAGTCCCAGAAGTTGTTGTGAGCAGTCTGAGCCTGGGGCACCTCGTTGTGTGGCTCTGGCTTTCCTGCGTGGATGACGTCCGGAAACTTCATGGCGTCCTGGATGAAAAAGACAGGGATATTGTTACCGACCAAGTCCCAATTGCCCTCGGGCGTATAAAACTAGGTGCAAGGAGGATAGTCAGTTATAATGATGCTCACGAGGGAGGTTTGATCATGATGTTACCTTGACGGCAAAGCCGCGGACATCGCGGACAGTGTCAGGACTGCCTCGGCTGCCCAGGACGGTGGAGAAGCGGACGAAGACGTCGGTCTCACGGGAGGTATCGGTCAAGACAGGAGCGAAGGTGAGATCTGAGGCGCTCTCGTAGACTCTGAACTTTCCGAAAGCACCAGTGCCACGGGCGTGAACTACACGCTCTGGGATTCTCTCGTGGTCGAAGCGGTGGATCTAGACAATGTCAGTGGCGAGTAAAAAAAGAAATGAAGGTACTGTTGCCTAAGACTCACCTTCTCACGGCCGAATTGGTCCTCAAGCAACGAAGGCCCGGTCTGTGCGCTATTGTTGACGCTCAGCCAGTGGTCGTGGCTCTCTGTGGGTATCTTAACACCGAAATCCGACGTAGCGTGGGTGCTACTGCTGGGCTCGATGATATTCTTGCTGAGATCAGCAAGCTTGTCTCCGTTGGAGCCCATGACTGTCTGTTTGACTGATCGGTACTTGTCGTCAACTGCTTGGGGGATCATGGAAGCCATTCGAGCTGTGTGGTTTCTGAGTCGAGAAGGACCGCGCTGTTTGGTTGCTAAGTACTTGGGAGGATGGGACTGGTACTAATAGGTACCGAGATCAGGTCCTCAGTGCGATTGATGGGACGTAATTTCAAATATCTTGTTGGATTGTGGGAGGAAGTGGAGGTCTTCAGAACAAGGTTAGGGTGAAGGAAGTGGACCGTCTATTGTAAATTCGAGGGCAGACATTGGTCACGGCTTTCTATTGACGTCAAAAATTCCAGATTCGAATTTTCAACAAGGGAAAGAGGAGTCACCGCACACATTGGTGATGCAGCATGTGGTCACAGTTACGCCTCCTGCCCAGGGCAGCGTCCTAACTTCACCAACGCCATTGGCCTAATCGGTGTTTGCTGCGGAGAAGAGCAAACAGGGCCTGCAAGGGCAACAAGAATTGCATCAACTTCATTGTAAATGCCATACAGAAGTTCGATCGCGACGACACTGTGCATCTGCATATCATGGGCTGCACATAACAAGGGGGGACACTTTGCTCCGTCGATGGAAGAATTCCAGAAAGGTCCAGAGCCGCTGACGCAAGTGACGTTAGCCTGATGTCAAGCGGAGACAAGGTTCCGCTGTCAACGGGAACTCCCGCTGCAGATCCCGGTCACCACGTGGCATTGAGTCGCTAACCCGGTATCAGCGAAGGACCAGAGGACATCACTCAGTCTCGAGGTGGCAAGGCCGCAGAGCTCTCGTAGACTTGACAGTAAACTATGATTCACACTGGATGCAACCCAAATTTTGCCTCTTGGATCGGGGTTTATTAATTGACAAACTTTCCTCGTAAGCCGAGCATCATGCACATCAGCAACGGGCAATATCGTCGGCATGTGTCCGTCTTCGTGGTGTTTTTTGGGGTGAAGTGATCGCATTCAAGAAAGTGGCGGCCTAGGTCTCGGAATATTGGGCCCCGCTCGAGTTCAAGAAGTGACCGCACCACTTTGTCGTGACCGTCTGCCAAAGCTCAATGGATCGCAGTGCCAAAGGGACCCTTGCCCTCCACATCCACTCCCTTGTCAAGAAGCATCTTTACGACAGTTTCATCGCCCCTCTGAAAGGCGATGTAAATCGGGCTCCGACCATGCCAGTCTTCAACGTTGAGTTCGGTCTCGTCGGCTGTCTGCAGTATTTCACGTACCAGCCCAGTCAGTCCCCAGTAGACTGCTCTGTTCAACAGCGGCAGGGTTTGGTAGGCGTATGGCATTGGTATCTGGCTTATATGGCGCGCGAAATCTTCTCACGGCCATTGAGCTAACAAAGCGTAAGAGGTTGTATTTGTAGACGCCACGACCTCTGCTTCGCCCGTCATGTTCGTTCCACCAGTATGCTGCGTATTCAAGTAGTGGAAAGGTCCCAAGATCAACTTTTCTGTATTCGATATACTCCATTGATTCTGGCCGGACGAGTTCTTCCATCGCCCAATAGCGATTGCATGGTTTAGACAGCCTGGACTGCGCCACTCCTTCCAAATCCAAATCTTTTGCCATCGGCTGGCAGGGAGACTGGCTGCTTTCAAGATTTGCCAATCCAAGGTCGACGAAACAGTCCTTGACTGACTGATGGATGAATTGCACAACCCGTTTCTCATCGGAAACCACGACTTCAGCTAGATCGCAGCTACCCATTTTGAGTCTCTTTTTCATTGCGTCGCAGTGGCCAAGGAAATCCTCATGTGATGTGTAATGCTGAAGCTGAAACGTTCTGTCCGTGCACTCGAGGTTGACGGTTACGATCATCGCCCAACGCAGTTCGTCTAGGGACAACGGGCGGATCGCGAAGAACATTCATCTGATAAGTACGAGCGATTGTGTTTTATCTTCCATTCTGTCGACGCGCTCTCTGCACATCTCGTTCAGGTCGTCCGGAACGATGTCGATTGCGCGCTCCATCTTCTTCCACTTGTATCCGCCGCGCTCGAGTTGCAAGATGCGATCCGCCACAAGACGCGCCCACATAAAAACACCCGAGGCGCGATTTGTGATGCTCTCGTGGATCGCGCAAGGAACTCTAAGTGGCAGCTGGGCCTCCACGTACTTCGCAATGTCGTGTTTGTTCTCATACTCCAGGCAGATCTCCAGCCCGTCTTCCAAGGCCACGATGGGGTAGTGACGGCAACTAAAGTAGATTCGAAAAAGCTCTTCAGTTGAAGCTCCTTCGAGCAACGAGCTGAAAGTCTTGACAAAGGCGACCGCGTTGTTTTCGCCACAATCGTCCAGCGCGTCGACGAACAGCAGGACTGGGCGGGGACTCTCTGATATCTTCCACATAGACAGGCAGAAAAACTCCTGGAGATCATGTAGATGCTAGTCACATTTGCGTCCTGGCTCCCCCTTCGCTTTGACCTGTTCATTGAAGTACGCCAGTAGCTTTGAGTGGCCGTCAGTGGCGAAACTCAGAAGTTGGTGCAGCAGCGACCTGTAGAAGCCGACGGGTGTTTTTTTCAGTGCCACGCTGCGACCATGGAAGGAGAACGAGAGTAATATGACGTCCTTGACCTCTCCGTTCTCGAAGCCGGCGAGCTCTGCTTGAATTTCTCCGAGGAAGGATGGATCATCGGTGCTAGTATTGGAAGTTCTGACTGGACAGTGACAATTGCGTTGCTAGTTGAAGCCCTATAATGGGCTGCTGCTTGCTCGGATGTGAGTTGCGAGCGGTCCAGGCTAATTCCACCCCTTTGCAAGTCTTCTTCGCTCGTTTGATGGCTTGGGAAGCCGGTGATGGGCACTGTATGTGTTGAAGCTGTTGGCACCTTGTAGGAGACAATAGCGGTGCCACTGGTCGCTTCCTTTACGTTGACGACTCATCAGATGAGCTTGCTAGACCTTCTCCTCAAATGCTCTTCTTGATACAGTGAACACCTTCCTCGGCCTTTATCTCGAGCGACTTCTCTCCGTGTCTCTTTTTCTGGTCCGAGACGAGGTATGTTCAAGGATAGTTTCGTCTGCTTTGCTGTATCTTGGTGAGAACCTGCGAGCTAGCTATGGTGATAGTCTTTGCCCCAGAAAGATACTCCGTCCGAGCCCGTGCTTCAGATTGCTGCACCACGACACCACCTGTATGCAAACTCGGTCACGTATGTACATGTCTTCACTACATTTGTCAGAGTTGATGAAAGATAGTATGTACAGGTTCACACTGATATCTTGCCTCGGAACGCCGATCCATCCATTCCGCGAGCCAGCCCGCCGGCTCCCCCCACCGTGTCAGGGTAAATACAAAGGCGGCAGGTGTATATAATGCATACCGGGAAACAAAAGAAAGTACGCGTTGCCTCTCCTAGAACACCGGAAATGCAAGTTTACGCAAGGTGTTCGGCATATAAAAGACACCATATGTGAAGCGTAGAAGCGGAGAAAAAAAAGAAAAGGCAGGCCCGCGGAGGCTGGGCGAGTCTAGCGCGGGTGGCATGTAGTAAAGTCATCACGACAGGCTGACATACTCGTGCTTTGGCTTCCCCAGGTTTCGCGTGACCATCACCATGATGCCCATTAATATCACCGACGCAAACATGAGAAGCAGGATCATCGAGTCGAAGTCGTCGAAGCGGCTGCAGCCGATCGCACAGTAGCCGACTGCTCCACCGGGGCGCTGCGTGACGTTAGCACTGGGCTGCTTCAGGGCAAAAGAGGGTTGAGCTCGAAGAGTCACTCACAGTGGCTCCTAGCTCCATATCCCACACATCCGACGTCGCCAGGACGGTACCATCTGCCGCCAGAGCATTGACAGCCACGAACGCTCCGTTGGTCTTGAGGGGAACCACCGTCTCGAAGCCGACTTTCTTGGCGTTTGTGACGACGGTGATGTTGCTTCGCGTTGGGCCTTCCATCTGTTGTGTGCATATTCGTTAGCCGCTGCTACATGCCGGGCAAGCTCTCCAGCAAGGGGGTTCTCAACTGACAATATTCCAGGAATCCACCTCCGTCGCCCCGTTCCAGCTGACATACGCGTATCCATCTTTGGCCGCAACATCAGGCACCCACGGGGGCGACGCCGTCCAGTCCATCGTCCAAGCACGGTACACCGGCTGCTCATTGTGCCGCTCGTCCGACCACGGGCCCACCTGCAGATCGAGCACAATCTCGCCGTCCTCCGTGTACTCGGTGATCACCGGCGTGGTGCCCCAGCCGATCAGCACATTCCCGTTGGGCAGCTTCTGGAAACCGCCCATCGCCCACGACGCAATGCCCATCGGATGGTGGTACTCATGCACCACCTCCGCGGTAAAATTCGCAGGGTCGTCAAAGTTCAGCCGCAGATGCAGGCCGCGCGAGCAGCCCTCGGTGCAGAGCGGTGAGGGCTTCTCCGGCTCGAGGTCATGGTTGTCAAAGAGCGTCAGCTCGGTCATGTCGTCGTTGAGGAAGCGCGCTGTGTGCTGGAAGCCGAAGTTGGTCGCTTCCCCGCCGCTCAGGTCGAAGAACTCGTTATGCTTTCCTCCCAGGCGCCAAATCACTGAACCGTCTCTGCCACTGATCAGGGTCAGGGTGTTGACGCGACGTCCTGAGACGAGGAAGTTACCGTCTACCGTCTTCTGCAGGCTGTTGATATGGAAAAAGTCCCAGCCCACTTGTTCCGTTTCGGCGCCGTAGTCGCCTGAACCCCAGTTGACTTCGGTGTCGTTGAGGCTGAAGTGGTGGCTTGCGCGCCACAGGAACTTGAGCTCGCCAGTGGCTATGTCGATTTCTTCGAAGATGCTGTCGAGAAGTTTGCCTTCGATGGGGCCGCCGCCGGGTGCTGTGGACATGTCGTAGGTGATCTTTTCGTATGCGGTGACTAGGGCTGTACCATCGTCCGTTAATTGGCATTCGTGCGAATCCATTCTTGTGTTGATCATCTTGGTTGAGATGTTATAGGCTAATTTGTATGAGCTGTCGTAGAGTAGACAGTAGCCCAAGCCATGCCCACTGAAATCTGCGCCTTCCCAGAATGTGAAGTATGGGACGCCTTTGTACATTTGTATCCTCGGGTTGTTGACTGACGACCATTTCGGGTCCATGTACACTGCGCTGAAGTCGTGAGTGTCGATTATGAATGGTGTGGACTTTTGAGAGCCGGCGGCGGAGGATAGAAACAGATATCTGCTTAAGCCAGACCGTGATGGGTCCCATTGGTTGACCTGGAAAAGGAGGCCTTTGCTTTCTGTTGATTGGAAGGATTGATTTGGATGTCTGCCATAGAAGCCTTCATTGTATGCCTCGTAATCCTGAACATAGGGTAATGGGTACTCCTCGGCCACCGCGACGCCGGCAGTTGCGGTGAGGGCGCCCAGCAGGCCGGCCCAGCGAGCGAAAGAGGGCATGTTGTGTGATCGGAGGTCGGTGTCGGGCCAGGTTAGGACAACATCAAGCTGCTGGCATCGAGAGGCGAGGACGAGAGATAGTTGAAGGATTGAAAGACGCGCGTGCGGGATCGGGGTTTCCAAGATGCTTAAAAGGAGCTGCAATCGGGATACCGTCTGTCCAGACTGTCCAGTCGACTTCTCAAACCTCGAATCTTGAATACGCAGCGATCAAGGCCCACAGCCGACGTCCACTTCCTCCGATCTCAACTTGGCTTGCGAATTGAGCTCCACTACACTCCCGTAGAGAGTGGGTAGAAGGCTCGGAAGCACCTGACAGCCAGGGCAGCCCGGCAACCGGTAGGCCAGAGGGTAGCAGGGAGTTGAAGTGATACTCCGGGTGGATTCCAACTTCCGCGTACGAGTGGGCGGCCCGGGAGTCGGGGAAGGTATCCAGCGGCAGATCCGGTGTTCTACTGGATTGTCGGTGGAATTCTCGACGTTCGAGATCCAGTTGGAAAGGATCTAGATCAGAGTGAGTAGCTGCGCGGTCCAGGCAAAGGTTGAAAGAAACACAATCAAGGCTAGAGAATTGTGTGCGGCCTGCGAGAGAGAACAGAGGGGAAAAGCTCAACAGGACATGCAAAAAACCATGCCGTGACAATACCTACCGTACGAAGCTAGAAAGCTTGTCGTTTCCTTGTCCATTGAGCATGGCCCGTAAGGTGGGGCGACGTCCAAGACGCGCGTGTCTTTAGGTGGTGGACTTATTGGACTGTGTGGGCCAAAGGTGGTGTGGCGGCGGCTGGATCGCCCCTTTGCCGCGACGTCTCTTTTTCTCAGCCATTTTCAACCTGCGACCCATGGCCAAGGATGCTCCAGGAAAAGGGTATTGCCATGTCTGCTTCCATCTCCACCTTCGGACAACCTGGACGATACCGATGGCATGTCAAACAGCGTGGACGTTGGACGTTGTTGGCACCAAGCATTGAGGCTCGACTCAAGGAAAAGTCAATGCAGCCAGCCACTTGAAGTTTCGGGTGAATTTGCAGTTGACAATTGTAGAACGGACTCCTGGGCTCTGCAGCAAAGGGATGGAAGTCGGTGTAGATCCTCATTTAGGTATGCAAGGTGCGGAGGAAACATAATTCGCACTGTAGCTCGGTACAAAGTGCTCCTGATATTCTGCTTTGTACTGGGTAATATGTGTGTGTATGCCGTTACAACCGACTCACTAGTGATTTGCGAATACTCTCGGGTGATGCTTGTAAACCCGCAGACCTGCTGGGATATCATGAACTCACTTGACTGGCCATCATTCTGCTGAAGATGCTGTACAGAGTACACAGTATCCATCTGCCATTCCCCAGTCGGAAGTCGGCGCACGCACGGAGTAGGATGTCGCGGCAAGAACAAGGACAGGCCCCTGCCATGACCCGCATGGTTTCAGAGCCAAGCGAATGATTTTGGCAGGGGCAGAAGCAGGGGTCGAGTTCAAGATCAGCGGTTTCTATTTTCGACATCAAGAAAATGGTTGGTCAGTGGTCAGTGGTCACAAGCCAACGGGGATGAAACCTCTGACCATCATCTCAAATTCTGAAATATCGCAACGTCCACTATCTATTTCAAACGACACGCGTCTTCACGGCATCCTCAAATACAGCATCCTCAAATGACAGTCCACCGCTAGCTCCGCGTCACTCTCTGGCCCATCGTCCACGAGTTGTCTTCAACAAAGTGGGATCGGCCGAAGCCTTTCACGAGACGTGAAGCAAAGCATCTGGGGCGACTCTGAGCTTCATCAACCAACAACCTCAAGATCTATCACTATCACTATTTGGCGACTCATGAATCCTCCGGGGAAGCCCTGCTCGATCGTCATCGTATTGCCGAGCCATGTCGGTGGTCCTTGCGTCGCAGCCGAAGTCCGGGAATCTCTCTACCCACCTGCCAAACACTATGGAGACATACGAAATTTCAAGTATTTCTTTGTGAGATTGGATCAGATAAGGGTGTCAGCTGCATCGACCTCATCATAACAAGCCCTTGAGCATCAAATTCAACCTGCATTACATGCCAAACCCGAAGTCATTGGAGGCAGCATGACAGTTAACGACCAAGTCCAGGCCTGCTAGGCTTCATCTAGCCCTATGATCGCCGTCAACACCTCTATTACGGGATAGCCAGGTGTGAAACTGTGTCGCAGTCACTGAATAGGAGTGGGACAAACTCCTCCAGACTTCAAAATGGCTTCCATGGTTCTGCTCTTCCACAGATTCAGCGCTCTTCAGGTTGCTCTAACCTTACAATCTCTTCACCGGCCATGGCGAGCATGAGCGGGGACAGCGCCCCCGCGCGGTTAACAACCAACTCCGACTACTTCCCAACCTTTGACGAGATCCCCGGCGACCACGTGGGTGACTCACGTTATTACATTGATGGCGATCGCGCTGTCTTCAAAAAGCACTGGTGCCTCATAGGTGAGATCACAGAGACCATTGCTTCCATGCTCGAGAGGTTGGCGGCTCGTGATTGCAAAAGCCAATCCTTCGTCGTGGCGCTGTGTGTGGACGCATCAAGGATCCTATCCAAGTTCAGGCGCGGCTACACTGTGGCTATCATGTATGCTGAGGGCCATTATTCCATGGATGATACCGCTGTTTGCAGTATTGAGGATGAGGACGAAATCACAGTGAGTGCCTATTCTGCACCGAAGTTCTGCCGGCCACCGCAGCTTCTCGTGCTCACAGGTGAGCCAGATCTTCCCATGTAAGCTGGACGACTTCATCAAGCTCAACGACGATGCGGATTGATACGGCTGGTTTGATGGCGAAAAAGTGATGTGTCACGGCTGTGGAACTGAGCACGAGCACATGAACTGGTGCAATGGCTGCAAGGTGGCGGGTTACTGCTCCAAGGTAAATCATGCCATCAGAAGAGCCTCACCTATCCTAGCAAATTGATGCATCACTGACGAGCATGTACGCTCTATAGGAATGCCAGGTTGTGGGATGGATACAATAAGCAGTGTAAAGTCCTGAAGGATCCCGATTTCAAGTACCTGTTGCAGTTGGAATGGTCGTTGTATGGGCCCCGCTCGTTTGGGTTTGATGGATATGGCGCACTGAACAGCGGTTTTATAACACGAGACTGTCCAGTCCGCCGTCAGCCTGATCAGGCCGCTGAGTGCTCAGGTATTGCGGAGCCTCTTCACGGCCTCCGGCGACTAGCATTCACTCACTTTACGACCCTTTGCCTTTCCAAGAGGACAAGAAAGGCATAGCACGGATTTCGTATATCTTTCTGTGCCATACATACTATACAGGACAACTTTAGTCGCTGACTGCATCACAGCTTTGCTGCCGTTTCCCTCTTGGCTTCCTCGCGCAAGATCTTGCGCAGGATTTTTCCTGCCGGGCTCTTGGGGATGGCGTCTACGAATAGAACGCCTCCGCGCAGCTTCTTATAATGGGCGACCTTTCCCGCCACCCACTCGGCCACCTCCTCGCGTGTGAGATCTTTGGTAGCGGGCACTACATACGCTCTACAGCATCAAGATACGAATGTCAGCCATGTCGAGGTAGTATTGCGAGATCCAGCTGCCGGGCTTGCGGCAGGGTTTTCACTGGCCAAGGACGGTCTGATACCACAAACAGTAGCAGGAAACTACCAGGGAGGACAAGGAGGTGTTGACTGACCTCGGTACTTCAATTCCGTCTCTGTCGACGCCGATTACGGCAGCGTCTGCAATCTTCGGATGTGACAACAGCACTTCTTCGAGCTCGGCCGGAGCGACTTGCAAGCCTTTGTACTTGATAAGTTCCTGCAACTTGTCAGTATCTATGGTCAGGAACTTGGCCGACTCCACGCCGATATCGTTCTCCGTGCACAGCACTTGTACCAAATCTCTGGTCGACTGCCCAAAAGTAAAATGCCGACTCACTTTCTTGCGATCCACAACATAGAGCATACCATCCTTGAACAATCCAACATCCCCTGTGCAGAACCAGGTCCCCACGAAACTCTCCTCATTCGCTTTATCGTTCTTCCAATAGCCCTTGGTTACCACTGGACCTCGCACCCAGATCTCACCCGGCTGCCCTGGCTCGACGTCCTTTCCATCATCATCGACGATCCGCGCCTCGTGATTCGCCAACATCGAACTCACACTACCCGTGTACTCGCCCTCCCCAGGGTCCATATGCGTGATGGCACCACAAGTCTCCGACAACCCCCACACCTGCGTAAGCTTCGCCTTCCCCTTCCCCAACTTCGCCTCCGCCGCATACTGCAACTCGCGTCCCATCGGCGCCGCCCCCGTCGCCGCACCCTCGATCGAATCAAACTGGTCCGTCACGCCCGGATGCTTCGCAATCAGCAGGTAGATCGGCGGCACCGAGAAGAAGAACGTAATCCCGAACTTCTTCACGTTCGCGAGGAACGCCTCAAAGTCGAACTTGCCCATCCAGTACGCCGTTCCGCCGCGGTACGTTGTGTTCACAAAGTAGCTCTGGATGCCCGCGACGTGCGCGGCGGGCACGTGCGCCAGCGTGCGGAACCGCACATTGGGCTTCTCGCGCCGCAGGTACGCCTTCTCGACCTCCATGGTCAGGAACGCCTCGGCCACCATCATGCGGTGGCTCATGCGCACGCCTTTCGGCAGGCCCGTTGTGCCGGAAGAGAACAGCAGGCACGCGATGGACTCCTCCAGGGTGCGGAGGTCCGTGATACGCTCCCAGTCGAGGGTCCGTGAGGGCGACAGCTCCAGCCGCGCGCCCGCGCCAGCGCCCAGCGCCGTGGTCAGCTCGACCCCGTCCGTCCCTCCGCCGCTGCCGAGCTCCAACACCCGCTCCACGGGGAACTTAGCCCGGCGGACGGTCTCGGCAATAGCAGCGCGCGTCTCCGGGTCGCAGACGATGAGCTTGGGCTCAACGAGCGCAAGGAGGTAGGCCAGCTCGTCCGGAGTGGCGCTGGGACTCGCGGCGGAGTAGACGCCGCGGGCGGCGATGGTGGCGTAGAAGAGGGTTGGCAGCTGGTAGTGTCCCGCGGTGACGGCGAGCACGACGTCGGTGTTGGCCCCCGTGGAGCCAATGGCGAAGTGGGCGCGGAGGGCGTATGCGAGTTGGCGGAGGAGGGTGATGGTGGCGCCGCGGGTCGAGTGGTGCGTGGTCGGGTTGCTGGCGTCGGCGTGAAGGATGGCCGTTGCGGGGGCGTAGGTGTAGGGGGATTCTGGGAGGATGTGAGTGAGGTGGTCTGTGAGCATCTTTTGAGTCAACTTACCGAATAGCATGGTCAGGATGTCGACCTCGGGAATGTCTAGGTGCTTGTCGGCTTTGTAGAGAATGGTGCCATCTGGCTGCCGCTCTGTTATACTTCGACCCATGTTGATGATGTTGGCTGGTGGTATTTATCGGATACAAGCGTTATGATCTTCTTTCCAAGGGATATATGCTTTCCCAATATATCCTCCAGCGGAAAGTTTCCGTTCCCAGCTCTTGGACTGTGTATCGTAGGGCTGCAGACGCCCGATGGTGGTGGTTGGAGACACACACACACACACTGAGATACTCTAGGTCGGTACCTCGTGCAACTTCAGTAGAGACAGAAACCTTGCGACCGCGTAAATTGTAAATACAGGTCAAGGAAATTCAACCAGAGCTACGACAGGTAGTCTGCTTGGAAAGTTAGAAGAACTCTAAATATTCAATGTAACAATATTTAATCCAAGCCTTTACTATCCACGGGTCAGTCACTAGCTGGCTCCCCCGCAGCAACTATTGGAATTTTTGCCGAGGTCGTCCCTCCTCGCCGCAATCCTTTCTTCTTTCGTCAACGCTCAAGGGGCAATATATTGGGAATTGAGTCTCGACACCCGGTTGGCTCGTTCGGTGCAGAAGAAGCACTCAGTCTGAATGTTCTGTTGTTCTCGTCTGCTGGTCTTGGACCCTTCCCATTGGGCTGCACTTCGCACAAAAGCTACCGGGTTTCCCGAATTTCTCATAGCGCAACCGCACAGCATGAACATGTACATGCGACTGTTGAGGTAGAAATCAGGTGAATATGGAATCAGTGTACTGAACACGATATTTTTGAAGTAGGTATTAGTATGCTAACCTTGGAAGTGGAAGATGCCTAAGGGGGAACCTAGGCACTTACAGTAGTTGAAGTCTTAATGTAAGTCGCCCCGGTCTCTTTCCCCACAGCGGTGGAGCCTCGGCTCTTCTCTGGGGTATCCCTGCAATAATTTTATTGATCCGCAGCTCGCAGCTCGACGACACACCCCCTTCACCTCGAAAAATGAGAGTCTTCAAGGTCTCTAGGTAGTACCTAAGTCATTTCTAATCTTGTATGGGTGACTTGGTTGGAATACATAATGTACTGATTTTGATTCGCCCGCTACTGTGAACTTGAAGGGTGCTCTCGCACAAAAACTCAATCAGTTCCGAATTTCGAACAGAGTGGCAAAATTTGATAGTTTGGCTTGATCGAAGGTCAAGTCAGGTGCAGTTGACCATTCTTCCAAAGCCACTCGTATCCAAGAGTGGACCAAGGACTGGGAAGCTTTCTACAAATGTGTTGTCGGTAAATTTGGAGTGAAGGACAACACAATTGCAGTTTTAACCAAAGATCCATTGCATAAAAGTCGCAATCAGTGAAATTACGTCTAGTTGTGCGCAAAATTTCCCAGTTTTCAAGTTGCACGGCATGGGCGCACGCTGCTGAAGACTATCACCAGTGGCTGACCGCAGCTGCGGTAGGAGGGCATAAATTCGGTGTGGTGGCCTATCTAAGTACCTAGCTAGATGATAGACTGTCCAGGCGCCGATAAAACAGTCCGAACCAAGATACCAGAGAACTCGGAGACTTTATAATTGCGAGGTGCACTTGCAGAGACTCGTTCGCAAGCATGTTGAATTGCACGACCCTCAAGGTCCCCGGGGCCTGGGCCTGGTATTTGCGTGTGCGGCGCCGAGCCGGGCGGACACTTTTCGGAAACAATGTGCGCGATAGTCTCCCGGGCCCGGAGCTAAATTATAAGGCATTGCTTATGGTATATATAGAAGTCTGGTCGCTCACATCAGTTCCGAAAGCTTCACATTCTTCTGCTCATAGGTATCAATCACTAGCTCATAATCGACACATTTCCACAGTCCATCTTCACACGCACGAATCAATTTCCCAAAACTGTCCACCATGAGCAAATCCACTGGAGCAAAAAGCCACAATGAGGACATCCTCATCAGCGGGGGCAATTCAGAAGAATGGCAAGCGTTTCTCATCAAGTCGACGGAAATCATCTCCGGACCCCTGGCAAGGAAGATGCTTTCCCAGATCGGCCTTGATGAGACGACGACTACTCCTTTCACGCTCGTCGAAAATGGCTGCGGCGTAGGTCTCGGCGCTTCCGTGTTGCAGAAGACCGTCCCTCGTCATGTTCTAGCCGAGAGCCGCATCCTATGCGGTGACTACGGAGAGGCTCTAGTCGATGTTGCGAAGAAGAGAATTACGACAGAGGGGTGGGTGAACACTGAAGCGCGAGTTTTGGACGCTCAGGTATAAATTATGCTCGGAAACCCTTGAAATTCTGGAATGTGGGCTAAAAATGGTGATCCCATGCAGGACACTGGCCTTCCTTCCAATACGTATACCCACGTGGTATCCAACATTGTGTTCCACACAGTACCTGACTCTCAGGCCGCTCTCAAAGGCAAGCGTCCTTACTTTCATCTGCCTCACTCAAACTTTCAACCACTAACTTTTCCCATCAGACAGCATTCGTCTACTCCAACCAGGCGGCACTCTCGCTTTCACCACCTGGCATGAAAATGGCGTCGGCTGGTTTGCGGACATCCAGTCGGCCTTCGCGTCTTTCCCCTTCAAAGCGCCGTGTAGTCTACCGGCGCAGATCACGCCGTGGGGGAAATGGTCGTCCGTGAATTGGGTCAGCGAGACGCTCATCGAACAAGGCTTGGTGGATGTCAAGGTTGATGTCCTGGCTCACTTGACGGAAGTGCAGAGCACGGAGCACTTTCTCAAGACTTTTGGAAAAATGGTCGACTTCGCTGTGCAGCAGAATTTTGATGCAGAGATGCTCAGCAAATGTTCGGCTGAGCAGGCGAAGGAGATGGTTGCCAAGTATTTGGATGCTGCTCATGATGGGAAGCCATGGCTGCAGACGTGGGTGAGTGTCATAGCCAGTGGGAGGAAGCCGTTCTAAATAGATAATTTGATAACATCATACATTGGAAATAAAGCTTGCAGCTTGAGCGTTGCAAGCTATGTATAGAACTCAACTTTGGAAGTTGAGGCGCAGCTAAAGTTTGAAGCATTGATGCTGTTGCATCGTGCTAACAGAACACTCACCGGCAGATTATTGTCCACTCTAGCTCAATTTGAATTAGACCTCGGGATCATTATGCACCATGAGGAGTCTGGGGTATTCTACCTATTCCGAGCAGAATTCGTTCCCAGCCTTTGACCGCATCTAATGTAGTGCCGAGACGGTGGCTCCGAATTACAAGAGCTGGAATCCTATATCAAGCAGAACGGAAGCTTTCGCCCGCTGTCTATGGGATTTGATCGAGTTTACGTAGATATTACGAAGTAGGCTGTCCATTTAATAGTGGTAGAAATGTAGTGATATAGCGTCTACACCCCTATGCCCGGCAGAACCCATCCATCTAGACCTAGGTAGTCAAGCTTCAATCACAGTCTTCACTACACCCTAGCCTTTACAGAAGCTTTGTCATCCGCATTGATGACGGGTCTCACAGCCCCCGTTTCTTCATAGCAGCTTTGAAGATGCGCGCAAAGTCCGCCATATGTTCACGGTTGAGCATTTTGGCGTGGATGCCAGGGCACTCGTGGAACTCGACCTCTGTCCGTGAGAAATCGACCCAAGCCCCCAGCTTGTTCTCGCGCCAGTCCCGCCGATCGCGCGCCGCATACGTGGGCGGGTCCGCCACGAAAACATCGAGCCGCTCCACCGTCCCCTTGGGCTCATACCCCTCCACATTCACGCGGAAGTTCTCCGCAATATCAGTTATCCGCCCCAGCCGTTCGGCGTTGATCGCCAGCGCCCGCACACGGGCCTCGTCGCTCAGCCCCAGCACATACGCAAGGCACCCGGCGCGGTCGCCTCCGAGCGCGTGCAGCGCGGGCGTGATGCGCACCATGGTGGCCTCGGCGATGAGCTCGAGGAAGAAGGCAATGTGCAGCAGCACGTCGGCCCAGCCCAGGCGGCGCACGTAGTGCGCGATGTGCGGCGGGCAGTCGATGCTGGCCAGGAAGCGGACGTCGCGGCCCTGGCGCTCGAGCACCTTGGCGACTTCGAACGCCAGCGTCGAGCCGAGCGAGTACCCCGCGATGGCGTAGGGCCCCACGGGCTGCGTGCGCACGATGGCCGCGGCGTAGGCCGCGGCGGACTCGGCGATGGAGTGGAAGAGGCGCTCGTGCGGGTTGTAGCCGCGCGAGCGGAGCGCGTACAACGGCCGTGTGGGGAAGTGGGCGGCAAGGGCGATGAAGACGAGGATGTCGCCGCTGCCTGGGTGGATGCAGAAGAGCGGGATCTTGGTGCCGTTTGGCTGCAGCGGCACGATGGGATTGTAGACCTGGGGCTGCGAGAGCATTGTGTCTATGGATGCCGCTATGGCGCTCACCGTGGGTCTGCGATGCACGTCAGCAGTCTCGCGGATGGAGAACACAGATCCAACTGCTGGGAGTGAATGGAATGAGTTTGACTTACTCGGTCAACATTATTGACATGGGGACATCCACGTTGACTTCCAGACCAGCCTCAATGTGGGACTTCAGGAGAATCAGGTTGAACGACGTGATGCCCAGATCGAATATTGACGCATTCATGCTGACCTCGGCGGCCGAGATTTCGAGTATACCCGCCAGTTTGCCCTGCACAAGCGTCTCGGTCGACGTCTTTGCATACTGCCACACCGACTCGCGATGGACGGCAATGGCGTTGCTGTCTTGTGTTTCGTACGCCGCGTATTCTCCGCTCTCCAGGGACGCGCGCACCTTTGTCCGCGAGATCTTGCCCAGGGAGGACTTCTCGAGCAGTTCCTGCGGCAGAGGAATCAGCTTTGCCGGCGCGCGGCCTGTTGTCATGGCCACTGTCTTGGCGACGGCCTTCGCCGTCTCATACCGCGCGGCCCTGTCGGTTGGGACGTATGACGGCGAGTAGATGACGGCGATCTCCTCGGTCGGAGAGTCAGCGGCGCGGTAGGGAAACGCGACGGTGAAGGAGGCCGTGACGCCGGGGATGTTCTCTTCCTCGATGGCGATCTCGAGCTCCGTCGAGCTCCACTTGACGCCGTTTACGATGATGGTGTCCTTGGTCCGGCCGGCGAGATTGAGGTTGCCAGCGGCGTCTAGCCAGGCCAGGTCGCCGGTGATGAACCACCCATCCGCGGTGAACGCCTCTGCCGTGGCCGCCGGGTTGTTGTAGTAATGGTCGAACACGATGGGGCCTCGCAGCTGTAGCGAGCCGATGGCACCCACTGCACCCGCCTCGGCCTCGCCGGATGGCTGCATAACTCTCATCTCGATGCCGGGGACACAGGTTCCCAGGTTGGCGAACTCGAGCGCGTGTGCTATGTCCGACGACGGGCAAGCCGTCGAGTATATCGACCCGGCACACGTCTCGGTCATGCCGAACCCGGGGCGGACGACCTCCGTGTCTTCCCTGACGCCGAGGCGGCGGAGGCCCCGCGTGACCGCGTCGCACGTGGCCACGACGTTGGCTTCACCGCCCGAGATCAGTGCTCTCAGTCGTGACAAGTCCGCCTCGACAGCGCTGTTCGCGTTGAGGGATTCGAGGACTTTTGCAAGGAAGAAATTAGGTGCGAATGTGTACGCGACGTGATGCTCCCCTAGCAGCCGGATGAAGGCGAGTGGGTCGCGTAGCATCTCGGCTGCGGGGACCTGGATTTGATCGCAGGATAGGCTCACTGGTGCTAGTGTCAGGGTGACGGGTCATGTAGGTACAGCAGCTTTCGAAGAGCTCCCAAGCCAACAGAGCTACTAGTAGCAGAGACTTACTGGCATGCAGGTGGACCTCAGTCAGGCTCGCGACATGATCAAGCCCAACCCAGTTGAGGAAAACGTCACCGTGCTTGGTGCCGTGGTGCATACTCTTTCCCTGGACCGACTTCAGAATCTGATTGTGTTTTAAGGGCACGGCTTTGGCGTTGCCGCTGCTGCCAGAAGTGAGCATGAGTACTGCAATATCGTCGGCATGCTTCTGGATCCCCGTCATAAAAGCATCATCCTCAGGAGCTAGAGCCTGAGTGGGCCCGGGGAGAGACTTGGATTCGTAGAGCTTGAGATTCTGGAAGTCTAGGAACTCCGGTACCAGGTGCTTCGCAGTCAAGATGACTGGCTCTTGAAGGAGTGTCTGCAGATGGTGCAGGTGCTTTGTGCGTTGAGACGCATCCTGGACAAACGGGGCAGACATGGCCGGAAGGAAACCAGCGATGGTGGCGGCCCAAAACCAAGTGATATTGTCACGATGGTTGTCAAAGTGAAGCAGGACGATGCTCGACGGTGACTTTCCCATGATGATGTTCAGCTGGTGGGCCTTCCGCTTCGCTTCGATCTGAAGCTGAGCGTACGAGAGGGCAGAGGCCTCGGAGTAGCCTTTGCCATTGTAGAACGAAATACCTGCCCTGCTTCTAGCAGCCTCAGCTAGAAGACTGGCCAGATTTGGCACCACGCCTTTGGGCGGCATACTGGGAGTCTGGTTTCCATCCTGCGATTGGGACTTGGGCTCGGTCAAGTACAGAGTCATGATAGATGGTGGCGGTTGTTGTTGACAACTTGTTGTAATGGTCGTTTTTTGGACAGTGGTTAGTTACCATGTTATCAAAGAAGCCTTTTATGTCTCCCTCGATGGCTCGGGTAAGCCGGGTCAAAAAAGCAGCTGAAGAGGATTAGGGAGGAGCTCAGAAATACATTCCTATTTTGCACCGCTTGCGGACCGCTTGCGGATGCTCATGGCTTTCCTGTGTGGCGTGGAGACCCTCATGCAGCTCTAGAGCTCACATCAGAGCCCAACGCAGCCAACACAAACCACCCCAGCAACCTTGAAGCATCTCAAGATGATGTTACAATGATGGCCAAGTCTCACGCCCTCCAAGATGCAGCCTCGTTCGCCTCAGGGCGCGATTGACTCCGGTTATTTTTCTAGTGATTATGGCCGTTGTGACCCCTGTAATAATCGCGGCCACCTCCGACGGATTCTGGCTCGGACTATCGTCAACGCTTCATTTTTGGTGTTTTCACCAGAATTGATTCCAGCCCTCTTGTGTCAAAAGTTCGTAAGGCCTCCTCGGCGCCCACGCGCAGTTGACTCTTGTGATGATACTGCTGCACAGCGCTAATCACTGACGGCCGGGTCACAATAAGAGGAAAAGGAAGAGAAACAAAAAGAATCAGGTGATTGCGGAGATCTACAGTGGCAACCACGGCACCGGGCTTGTGCGAGTCTAGACCCGACCGACCCGCTGCAGCGGCCCTGTCGTTGTCGCATAAGTCCGGCCATAATCGCAAATAATCTTCAGAGGGTGTGGACCCCTGGCCCTGAAATCAGACCCAAGCATACTCCGTACAGTAGTCGCTGATTACAGTACCTAGGTATTCCCGTGGCGATTCAGATTCGCCGGACCGATCACGATTTTGAATCCCAGCAGGTACGGAAATACCTAATCGCTGGCAATAATCGGCAGCAATCGTGCCCTCAGGCGTCAAGCCCTCGCACAGCCCTGACACGGACCAGTTGGAGGACGTAGACGTCGTGAGATAGAGGGGAGCTGTAGCACCTTAGGTACCCGCTGCGGTCCCTCGTATAACAGCACCTAAGTACTGCAGGTACCTCTCTACCTAGGTAGGTATGTAAGTAAGCAAAGCGTCCTGGCACCCGATAGTACTGTGACGGGTATTCCCAATCTGCTTGTTGTGGCACCCTTCGAAACTGCACAATCCATTGGGTAAGGCCTTTTTTCCTTTTTTTTTTTTTTTTTTTTCGGTCCCCACACTCTGCTTATTCCGTCCGGACAGACGGTAAAATGGGTTTGATATTGCATGAAGAAGAGCAGAAACCTCTGTCCTGGCGGTTACCTAGGTAGCCAAGAGAAGCTACCATAAGGAGTAGTTTTATGTTCATCTGCTCGCTCACAGGCATTCCATAGGGCAAGCTGGCAGCGGCCCTTCATGTACTGGACCCCTGACTGTCCGACGCGCCCTCTTGTTCTACCTAGGCGAACTTTGGACAACGGCGGCAATGAGCTCGAGAAGCACGCCAAGAAGGCCGGACACAAAGCTTCCCAATACAACTGCGGCCCGGCCTACATGAAGCTATATTCTCGGACGCGCCATATCGGGGAACAATCCACCAATTGTCATGGGTCTGGTTTATGACCAGACTTGGTGGTCAGAGTGTATTCGGATAAGGCCACTACATAGAGCACTCGGCTGGGCTCTTTATCGTATACAGCCTTCCTTCCTTCTGTATTATGTATTATGAAAATCACTTCTATCAAGTACGTACTGTCTTCCTGTTCCTACTACGCCAGCTCCTCACACTACTCCAAATCTGGCCGATTTGCTCGGTAGATGCACATCATAACTACATGAACCTCGAACAAGGAAGATTGTCCATTCAAGTTCAATGAAAACCGGTCATCTGCAGCAAGTTGGCAAGCAACGCGTTCTCAGCCGTCATTGTAGCAAAACGCGCGATAAGGTCAAGATTTCCTCGCACCTCTGCGCGAGCGTAATAAGATCGCGACTCCTGCTACGCTGATATGCTACCACCATTCCCGCTGCTTTCTTGGCTATTATTGATCCAAACCGCTCTGCCGCTTCAACCCCGAGTCCGTTCATGCCACTGGACTGGACACAGCAGCTCCAACACCAGCGACGGTAATGAACTGGGACTTCAGATTGCCGTTCCACTGGTATAAAGGTTATGCCTACTAGGAAGGCTGACATCGGAGCTAGAGAAATAGCTTGACACTAATTCTGAGAAACTGAGGCCATTGGCCGCACGCAATAGTCGAGGTCACCTAATAATAGGCTCTATAGTCCTTGGCAGTCCCAGCTCACCGGTATGCCCAGAGACTATTTCTTCAGGTGGTGTGTAACGTAGCATGATGCTCCAGACTTGGTCACCAACTGCGAGTGGCTGGTTTGACGCCACCTGACCAACACGAACGAACACCCACGAAGCTGAAGCTCACACCGAAGGAGTCACCAGAGTTACAAATTTGTTTTGTAGCAGAAACCTGACTGGTTGTCTATGTCATGATGGTGTTGGGCGGTACTGATGGTGGTGATCTTGCTTTTCTGCGGATTTTAGTCAATGTGGCTGGGCAATGGCGAGATGAGAGTATACTCAATTGTAAATGCGGATATACGAGGGCTATGGCAGGTACATCCAGGTGCATTAGGGTTAGAGTATATAAGGATGCCATGACGGCGATGTCTTCGCACCGGGAAAATGGAGAGCATTCGAGTCCCTAACATCATCCGTTTCTGCGGCATCCGTTTTGGAGGCCTGTCACTTCTCGAATATGCATCACTAAGTGAGGGTGTTTGGTGATCTCGATCACCCGCGAGACTTGTTTCCCAGCGGCAACGCAGCTCGTGATTTCCTGTACCTTGCGAAGTTGCAACGCCGTCGTCAACATGTATAGTGCTCTAATCATTCAAACACTGGTCCTTCTACAAGCTGGAGGAGGCAAAGCTATAGTACGTAGCACATTCCTCCCCAGAGCCAACTTCTTGAGTCATTCGACTGGCAGCTGACCATCAATCTAGGCCGTGGAGAAAAGGCAAACGGTGGTGACGCCCGGATACTCAAGCGGAATCCCAACATCCGTCACCGCGACCCTGCCCATCGCCAGCATTTCCAACACTCAGACTCACGGTCTAGGTGGGCCAACCAAACCTCTCTCCGCCCCATCACTGGCCCCAGGGCTATCAAGTTCCATCGACTGGGCGGCTTTGCCAACGCCTGACCTCGCCAACCTCGTGCGACCACCAGCAGCGGCAAGTGAGGTGCGCGAGAATGCAGCGGCGACGAAGGAGGCACTGAAGCCACGGTGCGATGAGCACAACTCCTCACGGGTCGACTGGCGGGACTACTACGGCCAGAACTGGGTTGCGACCGTGCAAGACCAGGGACAGTGCGGCTCGTGCTGGGCCTTTGCTGCCGTGGGTATGGTCGAGATGCAAGCACGGATCGAGCATGGCATGTGGAATAAACGCAGTGAAGCAGATTTGCACGACCAGAGTGGATGGAGGTACGTTCATGCCTCCAACGTCCGATATATATTATACTAATCTGGAAGTAGTTGTCCCAGAGGTGGGTGGGTTGAAGTGGCCCTCAACTACGCCGTCGACAACGACCTCGGAATTTCTGACACGTCATGTGACCTGTACACCAAGGATGACCAGCCGTGGTCAACATGCGACGATCGTGTTGGCCGAAGCTTGAAATTTCCTCGGTATACTGGGGTTTACGATTTCGAGGACCAAAAGAGGTGGATCCGTGACGTCGGGCCTTTGGCAGCCTGTTTCAACGTATACCAGGACTTCTACTATTTCGACTTTTCGTCTGAGAAGGCGTATATCTATGACGGAGTATCGGACTCCGTGGGAGGCCATTGCATCGTCATAGTGGGCTACGACGACGAGATAGGTGGCTGGTTGTTCCGGAACTCGTGGGGCACGTATTTTGGCTCGGGAGGATACGGCTACTTCGGGTATGTGGCTCAACTCTGGGAGACCTTCTGTTGATCATGAGGTTGATAATTACTGACTCTTCTCAGATATAACACAGCCGCCATCGATGTCTGGGAGAAGTTCGGCGTCGCCAACAACGCACCAGACGCATGGGTCAAGCGAGCGCACCACAGCGGTAACCTCTACCAGACCCGGGAGGGACTCACACATAGGGACTTCAAATTCGTCCGAGCCGATCCCAACGGCGGGCTCCAAGTACTCACGCGCACGGGGGAATCGCCGTATGAGTGGAGGAACCCACTCGGATATAATCTGCTCGACGGTCAGGTTGCCTACGGCCAGCCCGCCGTGACTGGTTCCACATACGGCGCGGACAATCTCGAGGTTGTATATGTCACCAATTTTGGTGGTCTCATGAGATGGCGGTACTCGCCAAAGACTAATGACTGGTATGCTGAGGGATATGACTACGGGTACTGGGATGGCCAGCAGCACTTTGCTCCCGTGTATTTCGAACAGAGCTTGAAGGGCTATCCGGGGTTCACCCAACTGGATAACTCATCTTTTGCTCTTGTCGTTCGGACTGAAGATGGCAGCTTGCAGGAGGTAAGTAGCTGATTGGCGCGCTCAGGCGACACTCCTGTTGTAATTAATTCAGCTAACCATGATTCACAGTACTACCGCGACGCCGCAAGCGGGCGATGGAATTTCAATCCCGTCCGAACCATTTCTCCCGTAGGCACCATCAAGCAATCAGGCCCTGCACTCGTCCAAACCAACATCAACCTAGAAATTTACACCGAAGGCTCCCAGGGCGATGTCTACACCGTCGCCGTCCTCGAGAGCGGCGAGATGCAACTTTTCCGGCGTACAGGAAACCCCGGGCTCGATGAGGCCTGGCAAGCCACCGAGACATTCGGCGCTGGGATCGGGGACACGCCTCCTGTGATGATCCAGGACTTCTGGCGGACGAGTAACGAGACATCCCCCGGGGGTTTCCAGCTCCTTGTTGCTGTTGATGGCGAGGTTCAACACTGGCAGCGTGTCAACGACGACGTGGTAGTGAACCCGCCGCAGGTTGGTGGCGTGGGCCAATGGGAGCAGGTTGGTGCGTTTGGACGCGAGGATGGGATCAAGCATGCGTGGAGTCTGTTGCAAGGCAGCTTTGATCAAGCACTTGAAGCCATAGTAGAGGATCTGCAGGGTAATATGCTGCACTGGAGATTCACCAATGATGGCTGGCAGAGGGTGGCAACGGTGCCGTGAGTTGTGTGTAGTGGTACGGATACGGCTGCAGAGGTGTTCGAAAGTTGAGCAAAAGTATTGTTTCTCATAGATCATTCGTTTAATAATTTTGCCACATATACTTTGCATCCAAACGAGGATTACATATTGACCAACAGCCTGCGCTGATGGCTTGCGTCTGGTATCTTGGTATGATTGCGCGCGCCACAAGCTTTGATTATTCCTGAAAATCTTCAATCAATCATCACCATCATCTTTTTCTTCTTCCTCCGCTATCCTCGCACGTAGCGGAAGCCTGTCATTATACAACACGGCCTCCGCCCTTCCACGCCACTCCTGGGCCACCTTACGTACATATGCAGGCCAATTCTCAACGAAGTTCCATTCCGCATCAGTGTATCCGCCTGTGAAGTAAATATGTGCTTGACTTGTGACAGTCGCAACGGTCAGTGCGGAAGAAAGGCACGATGGCGGCTGCTGTGTGTTTCTTTGAGGCGTCAGGTCGTATCCGAGATGTCGTAGTACAATGCGGCAGAACCCGTGGACTATTCCGGCGCTGCTGACGGAGTAGACGGCGGTCGTGATCACTCGTCGCTCAGGGGCATTGATGGGAAGAGATGCCGATCGGTCTGAGAGGTGGGCTACCAGGACCATGATCCCGAAGATAACGGCGCTCGACACGTAGCTGCGCATGATGGTCTTCCGACGTCAAAAACTTGAGCGGGCTGCTTAAGCCTCGTGGGTTCAGCCGAGAAAAAAAAAAGTGGAGTTCCAAGCCTCTGAGCAATCGCCGTTGCCCAATGTGAAGACTGCTGCTGATTTTGAAGGTGCAAAGTTGATGATCTACTGGAGGACAGTATGTGAGTTTGGGTGATGTTTTGCGCGCCCACTGAAACGCCTTCTGCGGCGTGGCACAGCAGATGGCCAGTAGGCGCCATTACCCGCACACGCTAGCTCATGGAGATCATCAGTATCGATAACGTGCATACCTAGATTATGGATGAGCCGAAACTCGACACGGATTAGGTAGCTATGGTCTGGCCCACTGTATGGTGAGATGATCAATGGTTTGGTGATGTCACCTCGGTACACCTGCGGTCAACTATCCTGCGATCAACTATAATTATTTGTGTGATCACAGGTTTACTTGACGATGGCGAGCAGGTGATCGCAATACTTGCACTTGCTTTTCTCCAGAGATGCGAACATCGTTAACGACAGATCCGTCCCCGGCCTCTTAACTGTCCTTACAACTTGTGTCTCTTCTCACCAGAAGCCAGCTTCCTGAATTCTTCCTGCGGGATACCCGCCACAAACCTCTCCAACCCATCAAAAACCTCTTTCGCATTCTGCGACTCCATAATCACTCTCTCGGGCGCCTTGATCAACTTCTTGATGCCAAGCAGACTCTCCCCATTCAGATGCGGGCCCAGCCTCTCCTCCACCTCCTTCAGCACCAACGCGTTGAACTTGTCATCCTCACCCGCACCCGTGCCGGTCTGAAAGATAGCATTGACAAACCCGGCCTCCTTCAGCTCGCTCGCCACGATGCGCTTGCTCATGATCAGCGCCTCGTTCGCCTTGGCGTAGCCCAGCCGCAGCACGAGGGCGCGCGAGGCCCCGCCCTCGGCGACCAGGCCGATGGAGGAGAAGGGCGTGAGCAGGAAGGTGTGCGGCGTGCAGTAGATGAAGTCGGCGTGGGCGACAAGGGCGGCGGAGAGGCCGATGACGGGCCCGTTCAGGCCCACGACGAGGATCTTGGGGTGGGTGTAGAAGGCCTGGGTGATGTTCAGGTTGAAGGCGACGAATGAGCGCAGCCAAAACTGCCGGGTGTCCTGTTCATCCGCCGGGGCAAATTTGGAGATGGAGATGTCGGCGCCTCTGGAATGGAGCGTGTTAGTCGCGAGGAATGTATGTGTCTCGGTAGTTGGGGGGCAGGGTCAGGTAGGGTCAGGTAGGGTCAGGCATACGCTGAGAAGAAACGGCCTTTCGCAAGCAGAACGGTCACGAAGACCTCGTCATGAGTTGCAACCTCACGTAGCTTCACGCCGAGATCGTAGTAATCCTTTTGGCTTAGAGCGTTCAACTTGGCCTCGTTGCGGATGGTTATGACCGCGACTCGGCCCTTGTACTCTACCGTCACTACCGGATCAGACATGGCGAGGCGGGACAAGAGCGCACAGAACAGTCCCAGGAAAATATGGAGGCGATAGATAAGATTCGAACTGGTCAAGTTACTCAAGAAGGTTGAGTATCGGGTACGTACTAACTTAAGTATGTGAGACACCAAAATATTGCAAGTCGCCGAATGAAGTGCTGTCCGATGTTCTGTCCCCGCGGTTGGCAACCTTGGAAGATGAGAAAGATACCTCGGCTCGATACAGCAAAGCCGGCAGAGTACGGTGGCCTGGAGCCCTGTTATTGTGAACTGCCTACTAAGTAGGTGCCCGGGTACCCCAGTTCTCAACTTCTGCAAATGGGGACGAACCCTTGATCCCTGCCCTACAGATGAGGGACTACCTAGGTACCTAGGTACCTAGGTACAGTCCGTGGACAAATCTCTGTGGACAAGCCCGATTTCCCACCAAAACACCTTATATTGCAAGCTCTTACATAGCGATTACACACATTACTATATAATTCCATCTAATATAAATAAATTATTATCATAAAACCATCGTATCTATCGGTTAAAATTTACGATTTTAATATTATATTTTATATAGTATTAAAGTAGAATTAAGAGCTAGAATATCGAAAAAAAAAATCAACCCGCTATAAACCCGCTAAAACCCATTATAAGTCGAAATTTCTAAAATCTTGAAATTTCGGTCTTATTTTAATATAAAGATAAAAGAATAGCTTTTCAAAAAACGTATATATAGAAAATTTAATTAATAAAGAATAATATAATTAATCTTTTAGAAACTAGAATAATTTAGAGGGTGTTGTGTAGCTTGTAAGCTAAATTACCGTCTTTTGGTGGGAAATCGGACTTGTCCACAGAGATTTGTCCACTCGCTGTACCTACCTAAGGTAGGTACCCAGCGTTCGGCTTTCCTTCCGAATGTCTTACCTCACCTTCTCAACGTCCTATCAACTTCACAGTGACACCTCTTTCCCACACCCCCACACAGCAGAAAGATTTGGCAGCCCGTCTCCTCAACCACTGTCTGGAATGCCGAATTCGGAATGACGTGCCACCCCGAACACTGGGCACAACCGCACGACCGCTTCACCGGAAGTTTAGACGAGGTCCAACTATCCGGTTAGGTGTGGCCGGCATATGGTGCTCAGCGAGCAGAAGTGACTGACTGATGGCAACGATGGCATCACCAGTGATTCCCAACCGTGCTCAGTACCACTTCTCGGTGATGCTGGCCCAAGGAAACAAGCATGTCATGATCCACCATCTACGATCGGTGTCTGTCTTGCGTTATCTTTTGCGAGAATGAACAAACGCAGGCCAGACCCCCCCCCCCCCACACACGCTTCCAAGCAAACACTGCGCCCAAGTGTGAGTCAAGCCAGGTCTGTGAGGCTCACGATGTTTCTGATACTCTCTCGATCCTATCTCGAGCCTGTCGATCCCTCGTTCCCTCACTCTCATCTCATCCCGTCCCACAATTGCTGATACCAATCATAGGACAGGAGCCGCCACGCGGACGGCTGGATCTATGAGGGAGGAATGAATTGGAAAACGTTGAGAAGCCCGTTGATCAGCTTCTCCTTTGGAGCATGCCAGCAAGGGCGAACTTGATCCCATGCTCTAATTGGAGCTCAGATGGCCTCCTAACGTCGTCGTGCGGTCACAGTATGGGCTGCCACGATAGAGACCCGACGGGTGCTAAAACCAGTTCGCTTCTACCTTCCAACGGAAGGACACACCGCACAAGCTCAAGTCTTCTCGTCCTCTCTTGTGCGACCATCGTGAACTCGGACAACTGCCCCCGGGCTGGCTCATCACTGTGCACAGCTTCCTTCCCCAGGTTCCAACCCATTACTCTTTCTCTTACATTTCCTCTGGCCCTAGTCTGTCTTCACAATCACGCCTCCAAGTCAAGTGTCTCTCGTGGCAATCTCCCTTCTCCCCTCTGTCTTGATATCTAATCTTGCATGCTCTTCACGATACCTTCTCCAAATTTATTCCCATATAAAGTCCCTCCCAGCTCTATCGGTACCTTCCAGGTGCCTGTTGATCAGGTGGAAGAGCCCAAAGCGAGACGATTTTCACAATGGCGCCCAAATCTACCATTGCTCTGTCCACATTCGAAATAAGGACTTCCGAAAACAATGAGGATGTCTCCTCTGCTCGAGGTGCTGAGGGCGAGGACGATTTCGGACTGGTTGAGCAGCTTCATCACCGACTCTTGTGCCTGCCACCTGTCGACACCGGAAAAGATGCCTATCTGTTCTTAGCGGCGTGTTTTGTGCTTTCAGCGTTGGTTTGGAGTGAGTTTGTGCCATTCTTAAACTCCGATCTCTCCGTTTCCAGAAAGGACTCCCGCATCTGACTTTTGATTCTCTTATCAACTTCCAGGTTATTCGTTTTGCTTCGGAATTTTCTCGGGTTACTACTCTAGAAATGCGCCCTTCAAAGATTCCTCAGCAATTGCGAACATAGGCACATGCTGCTCAGGCCTCATGTACCTTGGTAGCTTTCCTGCTCTCCTCCTGAACCGCATGTTCCCTCGGTGGGCTCGATACTCTCCCCTGATCGGCTTGGTCATCCTGTGCGCCGCCCTCTGCGTGAGTGCTTGGGCAACCAGCGTCACGCAACTCATCATCGCCCAGGGCGTCTTCTACGGCATCGGCGGCGCCATTGCCTACACGCCCTGCACAATGTACATTGACGAGTGGTTCGTCAAGCGCAAGGGCCTAGCCTATGGCATCATGTGGTCAGGCACCAGTCTGGCCGGCGTGGTCCTCCCGCTCGTCCTCGAGCGTCTGCTTGAATCTTACGGTTATCAGACAACCATCATCATCTGGGCCGTCGCTCTCTTTGGCATTTCCGCGCCACTCGCCTGGTACATCAAGCCTCGCATTCCTCCCCTACCAGTACGCTCGTTCCGCTCATTCAATCTACGCTTCGCCATTTCGCGCCGCTTCCTCCTCTACCAGATCTCCAACACCATCGAGGCCATCGGCTTTTACGTCCCTGGCATTTACCTGCCCATCTTTGCCGGAGACGTTCTCAAAGCCAGTGAGTTCGGCTCATCTCTCTGCATCCTCGTGCTCAACACCTCTGCCGTCGCCGGCTGCATCGGCATCGGTTGGCTCATCGACCGCTTTCACGTCACGACCTGCATGATGGTCTCGACCGTCGGCGTCACCCTCGGCACCTTCCTGCTGTGGGGCTTCACCACCAACATCCCGATGCTGTACATCTACTGCGTCTCCTACGGCCTCTTTGCCGGGTCGTACTCGACCACCTGGACAGGCGTCATGCGCGAGTTCTCGGGCCAGGGCCCCAAAAGCACGCCCAGCACTAGCTCCAGTGACCCGGAGTCGCCCATCGGCAGGACGAGCTCGACTGAGTCGTCGTCGTCGGCCTATGGCGGTGGCGTTGGTGGGCCGTACAAGAAGGATGGGCATGTCGATCCCGTTATGGTCTTTGTGCTGCTCGCGGCCGGACGCGGGGTGGGCAACGTGCTGGCCGGGCCCATGAGCCAGGCTTTGTATGACTCCATGCCGTGGAAGGGCGAGGCTGGCATGGCGTACGGGAGTGGGTATGGGAGTTTGATTGTCTTTACGGGCATCACGGCAATTCTATCTGGGATTTGCTTTGTCGGTCGCCGGGTAGGGTGGTGTTAGCTGGTTTGATTCGGCCAGGTCGGACTGTATTTTGGATGTATGAAATGGGAAACCTGGGAGAAAGGAAGAGGCGGTAGGTACATGAAAGGGACTGTTCTTGGATGAAGATATGTGTTGATATGAGCGCCGGGGAAAATAAGGCGACCGTGTGTTTAATGTGGCGGATGTTTTGCTGAGCTTGCTTTGCTAGAGTATATGTGGACTGCGTTTTCTGCGATAGACTCACCCGATGCTTGGCTTCCAAGGCTATCGGTTTTACCACTTACACTTTTCGCTCAACATGTCAAGTTGTGGGAACCACTAGTAGCGAGTGTTGGGATGAGGTTCAAACATTGATGCAGTCCATTGAAAAGATAGCGATAGCACACCAGCTACATGACCACCCGAGACATGCCGAAACCAGATGTCTAGCCCTCCCTTGTAGATGGCGGTGATGATGGTTTGCCTCCCTGTAGGTATACCCGTTTTAGAAATGCACCCATGCGCCTGTATTCTTTTTCCAGTAATCCCCACCGCCCAGATGTCCAAAACAAACAATCCGCCAACTCCGGGTAGTGAGTGACCATCCTAATGCGACTCGTCACTCTGATTCCTCTCCAGAATGGGCCGCTGATCCCATCGATCGCCGTCGATGCTCCGCTCGTCATCACCATCCTCGCCTTCTTCCTCCAAAATCGCGCTATCGTCTCCCTCGCGCTCAGCATACACAAAAAACTGGATGAAAATTCCCAAATCCAGTAACAAGGTGCCCAAGCTCCCAGCGAGCCACGACAAATTCACTAGAATATACCGCCCATACATCCGCCCCGCCTCACCCGGCGCACAGCCACCATCGTCATTCTCTGCGCACTTGGGCTCAAAAGCGAAGATACTCAACACATAGGTCAGGTTCCCTAGGCACGCAAACAAGAAAAATAGCATGCTCACGCCCTCGGTCGACTTTCGACGGAAGTTGAGCAGCAGCTGCGGGAGCCGCGAGCCGAGATAGAAGACGGCGCACAGCCACCCGAAGATCTGACCCCAGAGGTCCATGTGAATCTCTCCATCGCCGCCGTCAACGGGTTTCTTGTCGTCGTCGTCGTCGTCGGCCGCTGGGCCCTGGCTGAGCCACCACCCGAGCACGCCCGCGGCGACGACCATCACCACGCAGAGCGTGTTCCATGCGGCGCTCTGCAGGGCCGTCGAGGGCGGCGGAGGGCTGGCGGTTTCTACGATTGGGTTGGCGGGGTTGAGGTGGCTGAGGCGGTCGGACCAGTCGGAGCCGCGGCGGTCGCGGGAGGGGATGAGTTCGTTTCCGCTACCGCCCAGGAGCCTCGTGCGCTCGTCTGGCGGCGGACCTCCGTTTTGGTGAGGGGTGGCGGCTGCGCCGTTTCGTCTCGTTGGCTTTTTCTTGGGCGTCGGGGGCACGACCTCGTCTTTCCATGTAAAGCCCCTGTAGTAGAACATCTGGCCGAGCAAAACAATGTCGGCTATGGTGTAGTAGACGGCGAGGATGAGCATGGTGGGCAGGACGCCCTGGAGGACGGCGCCGAGGATGTTGAAGATGTCGCCGAGCAGCCATACTATGATGAACTGCAGGGAGAGCCCGTTGGCGGAGGAGCGTTGGAAGTTCTCGATGATCTGTGGGGAGAAGACGACGACCCAGCAGGCGATGGATATGGATCTTAAGGTTGAGACAGGGCGCTGTTAGTTATGCTAATAGGTGATAGGAAAGGTCGCGATTGGGAGGAGGGTCAACTCTTACCCGCATATGCCGGATATCGCGTCAACATCTAGATTGAGGGGCGCGGTGGAGGGAGCCATGATGGAGAGGCTTGGTGAATGGTGGCAGCGCCCGGTGAGCTGCTTCGGTAGGCCGTGCAAAGACGAGCAAAGAATCTAGAAGTCCAATTCTCTAGAGCTTCAATACGAGAACCTGTGACAATCTATACCAGAGGCCAAAGGGGTTGAAAATGTGTCTTTGGACGTTGGTGAAGACATGAAGACATCATGAGGTGATTTGCCATGTCAGTGATTTTTTCAGTGACGCATTTAGCTCCCGAAAACGCGGAACCGGCGATCCTTGTTCCTGCATGCGCTAACTTTAGCGAAATCCGGGGTAAGATCGCGGGGCAGCGACCCGCTGATGCACATGATGCAATGCCAGGCAAATGCAACTGCATCTTGGAACCCCATCGGAGCAGCTTTCCCAATTAGACATCTTGACCCGTTCATTCTCTTGAACCTGTGCATTCCCCCAATTCTTCTTGATCCTTGAGAGCAGTGTCCGGATTTCGTATGTCAAAAGTCGAGTCATGTCGGACGCGTTTCGAGGATTTTCAAAGAATATCCGGATTTAAGTTTGAAACAAGGTAGACTGAGTTGTGAGTAATAACCTCGATGAGAGTAAAGGCGATTCCTGAAGAAATACTACGTACAAGTAGTTTACCAGTATAATTCTACTTGTCGCACCACGACCACACAACCGGGTACTCGGAGGAGCATCCACCAATGTAGTAAGGCGCTGCTGGCGTAGCATCATGTCATTTCCACGGGCTTCTTCCGGTTCCCCAAACGCAGTATGTAAACTTCACTGTCCCATGCGCCTGAAACCACCACTCACACAGCCTCTGTTTATAGGCTCAGGCGAACTTTTACAGTCGATCGTTTCACGCCACTGGTTCGTCGAATTAGATTTGTTTTCAAAGAATGTAACGCCACAGTTCTCTGTCGAACCCTTCTGCTATTCTCCGTGAATTTCGATTCGATCACTTTGGCTGTCAGTTTGAATCTGCGACGCTTTGTTGGCGGTCAGCACGCAGCACGCACCTCTAGTCTTCGATACTTCGTTCTTTACTTGGACAGCATCCAATTTCATCGTTGACTTAGAACCCACAAACAGGAAAGCGCCAGCTCCCATATGATCATTGCTCATCTACGAAAGGCAGACGACGAGTTCACAGTGAACACTATCGCCACAGACTACAGGTATCTTGCGATTCAACCTGGCTGGCAAGGCTGAATGCACGAAAAGATTGACCTGTCGTCAATCTCGGCACACTGCAAATCCCAAGTTCAAAGTTACGAGAACCTCCTGCCCAAGCTCATAGTGGTTGTGCTACAAGTTCTACAGTTACAGAGGCTGACTGTTTTTCTGCCTCCAATAACCTGAATGCAAGCTCGCCTTCCACGTATCCATTGCCTAGAAAGAGCAAGTCATACTACGAGAAAGATTTGTGGCAACGGATCCACACGCTTGACACTGTAGTCGTGGGGGAGCCGATGACCTCCATTTTCGACGCGGTCACTGATTAAAGTACAGCGCAGAGCCTGGGGAAGAGGAGCTTCTCGAGCCACCTGCCGGAATATGAAGCGATGGACCTAGAGCAAGATGCTCTCACTAGTCGATCTCGCGGGCGTAATGGCTGTGCTTATCAGAAAGCACATAGTGGAGGCGGGATCACAACATGGCGAAAATTGGTGAGTTAAGACGATGAGATTTAAGGTAGTAATTACAGACTCGGGCGTCCCAGCTATCACTCTCCAAGCGACCATCTGCGAAATGTGGCGTTGGTGTGGTCACGTATCGACGAAGCGGAAGACATGCATCGGTTAGACATCAATATTGCCCACGCCCAACCAACTCTGCACCTAGCTTGCCCAGACACTTGCTAGATGGCCACAATTGAAGTCGAAGTTTTTGCAGAAACTCGGGACAGACTCGAAAAAGTAAGGCACTCTCGCACCTCTTCACGAAAACGTTTTCGCGTGATGGCCAGATGACCTGACTGTCAGCAACCTGGGATGGCAGGAGACCAAACAGTTCAAAACTTATCCGAGAATTCGGACGACGGCACAAAGCATACAGTCATCATAATGTTAGACTCATGGTGGCAGTGGTGGTCAGACCTCGCTTTGCGCCCGTGAGACTCTTAGCCTCGCATTATCGTGCCGTATAAGCGCTTATTGTGGTCAGCAATCCAGTACAGAGAGACTCTGTCAGTCACTACACATGCAGGTCTGACGGACAGGTTCGTCGTGAAGATCCCTGTTGATTATTCATCCTTTTTGCTGACCGCCGCTCGACAGCTAGAGGTCCTCGCTGGGCATTGTTCCGGGCTAGCGCAGGCGGATTACGGATGCTAGCTTCAATTATCGCTCGCGTCGCGAACTTCCTGCAATGCCTTAAAGCCGAATAGCCCCAAAGACCAACTGTTGACGTAATCTGGCAGACACGGACATGACATGCCGGTTGAGAAAAAATGTTGTGTCTACAATGCTGTTTTGCCACTGCTCGTCGTGGAAGCAAGATGTTTGCAGTCCCCTTTGTCCTAATTTTCTGTGATATTTCTTGCCTGCTCAGGTTATGCGAGCCGACTTGTCCCAAATAAGTGACAAGGAATATCTCACACCTGCCTACTCAAAGCAAGTTGCGCTACCCTTGCCGACTATCAACATGGTCGGGATTGCGAGGATCCTCTCTAGGCCAACAGCAAAACCCTACCGCAGCGGCAAGCTCGAACACGACGCCAACCACCCCCCGACGCTTGACGACGATGGCAATCTCATTTTCGATGAGGACGACATCGAGAATCCTCAAAAATGGTCTGTCGCAAGACGCACATACATCACCATCTGCGCCGTGCTGCTCGTCGTAAACGCCACCTTTGCGTCAGCAGGGCCATCGGGGAGTCTCCCCAGCATCGTGGAATACTTTGGTGTTTCGACCGAGGCCGCTAGTCTCACCATCACGCTTTTCCTGCTGGGCTACTGCGCTGGGCCGTTGCTCTTTGCGCCACTGAGCGAGTTCTACGGACGCCGGCCGATATTTCTGATCACATTCGCAGCGTACCTTGCCTTCAATTTCCTGTGCGCGTTCGCCCCCAACTTCGGAAGTCTACTCGTTGGGCGCTTCATAACGGGCACGTTCGTCTCCGCGCCCTTGAGCAATGCGCCCGGCGTGTTGGCGGATCTGTGGCTGCCACTGGAGCGCGGCAACGCGATGGCCGGGTTTTCGTTAATGGTCTGGGCTGGTCCGGCCTTGGGACCCATCATATCTGGATTCCTGCAACTTACCAAGGGGGCTGAGGGGTGGAAGTGGAGTATTTATGTGTTGCTGATGCTGGGGGGCTTTACTTTCCTCTTCTTAATTACCATGCCAGAGACGTACGCCCCGGTCATTTTGCACAAAAAGGCGGAGCGTATCCGACAGGCCAAGATTTCCGGTTACGAAGATGTGAAAGCGCCGATCGAGACGGGGGATCGGTCGTTGATTGGCATTTACAAAGTCGCCCTGACGAGACCGTGGATCATTCTATTCGACCCGATCAGCTTTCTTTGTGCGATTTACATGTCAGTGGTATACCTACTGCTATACATGCTCTTCGCGATCTACCGTAAGCGTCATCACTGTCACCACAGCAAGATTACCTGCTAATCCCAAGACACAGCGATCGTCTTCCAAGAGAAGCGCGGCTGGAACGCGGGGATAGGCGAACTGCCTCTCCTTGGCCTCATCCTCGGCGCGGTTGTTGGTGCAGGAGTGATTTTGGCCGACTCCGTGTACCAAAAAAAGAAGATAATGCGCGGCGATGAGCAGCGGCCTGAACAGAGACTGCGAAGCGCCTTATTCGGTGGGCCGTGTCTGGCTCTGTCGATGTTCTGGTTTGCATGGTCCGCAGAATACAACTATGTCCACTGGATTGTGCCCACGCTGGCGGGCGTCTTTATGGCGGCGTCCATGGTGTGCATATTCGTATCATTCCTCAACTGTGAGTCTCACAGATTGTGCCGACCAGGGGTTGGATAGCTAGCGTCGACTGACATTTGGACTGACAGATCTTGTCGACACATACCTCATGTACGCCGCGAGCGCCATCGCCGCCAACACTGTCGCCCGATCCGCATGCGGAGCTGCCGCCCCCCTTTTCACGAATCAGATGTTCGCGGCGCTCGGCGTCGGGGGCGGTGGGTCGCTCATCGGCGGAGTGGCCATACTGCTGGCTGCCATTCCATTTGCGTTCTACAGGTACGGGGAAGGAATTCGCATCAAGTCCAAGTTTGCGCCTACAGGCCCAAAAAAGGCGCATGACGAGTCGGACGACGCAGAGAAGGGCCGTGCAGGGGGAGGTGATGGGGCCGAGATCCTTGATCACTCACCAGGAAAGAGTGAGGATGATGTTGCGACCAGGGGAGTGGCGCATCGCACCAGGGGTGACGGCGAGAGTGTGGAATCCTGATGGACTGGCGCTGGGTTCTTCCCCCCCTTTTTTTTTTCTGTTCACGAAGAAACACGAGGCGTGGCGGAAAGAAAACGTTGTGCTGCTCGGGAGTTTTTAAACGGAAGTGTGGAGCCTAGATGGACAATTATGCATGCATCAGTGTTAGAGTTAGCATCATGATACTCAAGTAGACTGAGAACTTCATTAGTCTTCATAGATACTGTCATAAGAAGATATATGCAGTATGCCTGCAATACGAGCAGAACATAACGCAGTCAAACTTCCAACAGCCTCCAAAGTCCTACTTGCCCAAGTTAACATAGGAGATACTCAATAAGGCAAGCAAGCATCAGCAACTCGTCTGGGCTTCCCACTTCCACCTTCCGCAGAGCTTCCGCTCATGCCCTTTTTTTTTTTTTTTTTTTTTTTTTTTTTCAACTCGTCGAACAAGTTGTGTTCAGATAATACGCATTATTAAGAAAAATTGTGTAGTATTAAGACTGCTTCTACATGAGAGTCTTACCGATATAGCATCAACCACGAGTGATCCAGTGCGAGAGAAGCCTTATGTACACCTTGCACAGTAAGCCGGCTACGGAGGCGTCAAGAACGTCCAGATCAGCGACGCAACGAAGCCAAATCCCACGTCTTTACTGTGTCATCGCCAGTAACAACTCACGCGAATGTCATTGGTCCGAAAGATACCGCTTTTTCTCTTTCATACTTTCGTGCGGCGTCCGATCCAGCAAGATGAAGCTGACCATCTCGAACGCTGCAAGCTCGACACGTTTCATGGTCGCGCACAGATTTCACGGCTGGTGAACAGGGCCCGGGAGTCAGCTGAGGCGAAAAAACAAGCCCCAAGCTTCGCCCTGGAGCAATGGTCGACGACTCGTTGCCAAAGAGCACCATTTCAGGACGGGACGGCTGGAGCAGATTGCCGTCATATCTTGAGGTACTGTACGGCGAAGCTGTCAAAATCACAGTTAACAGACGTCTGTGATTTAGCGAAGACTGGCACGATACTTTTTCGAAGACACGGCAAGCTGTCAAACACAAGCCTCACTAGAACACGAATCAAAAAGCTATCCAGCTGGAGATCTGGTTGCTGAATTATCAGATGTCGTTGGAAGCAGGGATCCAGGCTTGGGCTCCAGTGAGGTCATCCTGGTGGATACATGGGAAGACTGACTTGGTACCCCTGTCCAGCATTCCATTAGACAGGGGGAAGCCTCGTCTTCTCCGTAATTTTTTCCAAAACTTTTGGCACGAGATTTTTTAGCACAGCAACGCCAAACCACCTAACCGTTGCGATCATGTTCAGAAGGCGTGCGCTGGACCCAATCTGCACGCTGTGCAGACTTGGACTCGATGCCAACAAGGCGATTATTCGAAATCCATCGCAAAAACCATGGCTTGCCACACGAGCCGCCTCGACCCACCGACAAAAGCCGTCGCGGATGGTCCTCTCCGACCGCGTCGCGCAATCATCTCCCACGCGACGTGATGCGAACGGCGAGAAGAAACCCCGGAAACGAGCAGTTGATGGACCGTTCATGGGAATGAACAGAACAGTGGCCAACATTGATCCGATCAGGAGAATAGCACAGTCACGCACGCGAGACACGGACAAAAATGAGAGCCCGGACGACAGAGGCGGAAAAAGCGAGAAAGACAGCTCGGGAAAGAACAAGTCCTCATTTAAGGCTCTGCGCATGCACCGAGTCCTTGCTGGCGTCAGCTACGAAGCTCGGATGGCTCTCAAGGACAGGATCCACGATGTGGTTAATTTTGAACAGTTTGCCCTCCTCCCGACCATCAAAGATGCCGTATTGGCCGACTTGTTCAAGGGAAGGGCGGAGATCAAGCCGACTCCCATTCAGAGATTGGCGATACCAGCGATATTAGACCAGACCTTAGGTGCACACAAAAGGTCAAGAGGTGGAACCGCAGGGAGGAGGGACTTTCTGCTGGCCGCTGAGACCGGCTCGGGCAAGACACTGGGCTATCTACTCCCGGCGCTGCACGCGATGAAGGTTGCAGAGGAGGCAGACGAAGAACTTAAAGCGTTTCAGGCACGAGTCACACAGGAGAAGCTTTTGCGGGCGGACCCAAAGTACAAGGGCAAGTCCGCAATGGAACCGTCTCCTTACACGGCACGTCCCCGGGTGATCATCCTGGTGCCGACCGCAGAGTTGGTCGACCAGGTCGGCGCTGTGCTCAAGAAGCTTTCACATACGGTGAAGTACCGGTCAGAAGCACTGTCTGCCAACTTCGACTCGAAAATCATCGAGCGCCGCATCTACAACCCGAATGGCGTCGACGTGATTGTCTCTACGCCTCACCTTCTGGCCTCGATCGCCACAGCCGACCCAAACATTCTCTCCCGCGTGAGCCATCTCATTATTGACGAGGCCGACTCGCTTCTAGATCGGAGCTTTAGCCCGACCACGATCAGCATCATGGACCCGTGCATGCCCTCGCTGGAGTCACTCGTCTTTTGCTCGGCCACCATTCCACGGCGGCTGGATCATTACCTCGAAGAGAGATTTCCGAACATGAAGCGTATCACCACACCGAACCTCCACGCTATTCCTCGTCATGTTCAGTTAGGCGTCATTGACGCTTCCAGGGAACCCTACCGCAACAACAAGAAACTAGCATGCGCCGACGCCATTTGGTCGATTGGACGCGACGCAGCCGCACACGAAGGCACTGTTCCTGGAGAAATCGATGTCAAACGCATCCTTATTTTCGTCAATGAGCGCGAGAAGTCCCAAGAAGTTGCAGACTATCTCGTGTCCCAGGGTATCGATGCTGTAGCGTTACACCGGGACACGCCCGAGCACAGGCAAAGCGAGATGCTGGCCATGTTCACGACGGCGGAGCCGATGAGGAAGCAAATAGAGGATATCGATCGAACAAGCCTGGTCAAGGGGAAGCGGGCCTTGGAGAACACCAAAGTCATAGTGGCGACGGATTTGGCGAGTAGGGGTATCGATACGCTGGGTGTAAGGCATGTGGTGCTGTACGATGTGCCACACACTACGATTGACTTCATCCACCGACTGGGAAGGGCAGGACGGATGGGTAGGAGAGGTCGTGGCATCGTGATTATGGGCAAGGACGATAGAAGGGACATTGTGGCAGAGGTGAAGGAGAGCATGTTCATGGGCCAGGCGCTGGTGTAGATGAGGTGGCGTGTATAAGATCATGGTAACGGTTCCCAACCCATATACCCCGACGAACTCAAAAACTATCGTCAAGATGGGACCGATCGCCTTGCTCAAAAATAAAATCAACGCTCTCCGCCACAGCGAAACCAAATTTCATTCCATGCCAATGGACTACGCGGTGTAGATGAGGTTCTACTATTTGCACAAGTGCTAAATTCTCCCGACAATGGCTTTAGGCAATACGAGCCTTTTAGTCGTGACATTGGAAGCTCTGGACAACGAGCTGAGAGCCTGAGAATATTCCCAATTTCCGCAAAGTCCCCGCCGCATTCTGCGGCGCATGGTTTTCTTTTTGGCCTTCTCCCCCCTAAAAAGAACATTTCTAACACATATTCTACACAGAATCTGCGAAACCTTTCTCAAGCTCTGGGTTGCTGCAGACGTCTACAGTGTTTGTTATGCAATACAAACATCTATACCGATTATTTTCGGTGTTAGTCTATGGCTGGGATGAGTTATGGGTGGGCCTCTCCTACTTGGCTGGTGGCTTGGGGGCCATCGCAGGTGGTTTCGTCGCCGGCAAGCCGCAAGGTTATGGATCGTAACTACCGACTCACAGCGAGGAAGGCAGGAGTCACCATTGATCGAATTGCTGGCGATTAAATTGATTTCTTTTCTTCATTGGAAAGGCGCGGTCTAAAGATACAGGCGTTCTCTTTGCGATCTACGTTTGCACCCTGATTGGATACGGCTGCGCAATACACTTCGTCGCGCGGCCGAGTATTCCTCTGATACTACAGGTCATTATTGGCGCGCAAGGCATCATCATACACCAGTCCTTCAACACTCTACTGGTCGACATCTTCCCTCAGAGTCCCAGTACAGCCGCCGCGGCCGGGAACATCACCCGCTGTGGCATGGCTGCAGCGGTCGTGGCGTGCGTGCATCCATTGATCGACGCGATGGAGTACGGCTGGTTGCTCACTCTTGTGGCTGTCTTCGGTGGCTTCACTGGAAAATTTTCTGTGGTATGTTTTCGTGCCCGGGGTAAAAAATGGAGATGGTCGCGGCTTGATGGAAGAAAGAAAGTCACCGATGTCACGAGCTGAAGTGTCGACAATGCAATAGTGGCCAGCGAGATTCGCTTCGTCGCGGAAAAGCCGAGAGCTTCAGCTCTTGTTCAAACCTCTCAACAACAGACTTCACACAAGTCGGGATGCATAGTGCCACCGGAGAGAAGGCACACGCGCGGGCTGCCTTGGTATCTTTTCACCATTCACATGGGGTTTGTTCAGACGGACAGACTCGACGGAGCGCCCGTGAAGCCGTGGTACTCCTCGCTGGGAAATCATCAGGCGAGTATGGTGTGACAATAATAGTTGCTATCAGGCGCTCCAGATAGCACGTCGAGGGAGGCAAGAGAGTAAGCGAAGTGAATGACGAAGCACATTGCCTCCATATCTACTGCGGTGTACGGCATCCCTACAGTAACCGAGACAGGGTATGGCATGTCTGTCAATGTGATTATTGTCCAGCACACACTCTCGACCGCGTCCAAGCATACTCACCGTATACTCCTAAGTGCTCGACTGCTGCTGAGCCCTCAGCGTCGCTCCAAAGCGTACACTATCCCCGTGACCGGAATGCCACCCCAATCGACAAAAAAGCCACCAGACTATTTCCCCAGCCAGAACCTTAAGTCTTGTACATTTTGCTTGAAAACAACGGAAGCAACCGCCAACAGACTCCTCAGCACCTGCATCGCCGCCGACGCCGAACTCACGTGCCCCGGGCACGTATCCATGACATACGCATGCAGCGTGGAGAGTTGGCTACGCACAATTTGTTGTCCGCCAGAGAGTCCGGTTATTGCCATACAGGTACCCTTGTAAAGCTCATCCATCACATTGAAATCTTAAGGGAAGTGTGCTTTCTGGACTCCTCAGTGGCTACGAAACACGCCTGGGCAAAGCCTCCCAAGGTTCAACTACTTTAGCCCTCTCAATTTCAAGTTCAAGTACTCCCATATATTTGTAGAAAAACCTCCAGTTATGACATGCGTCGATAGTAGACCCCGCGTCCACCTAGGTGCCAGGACAGTAGGTGATTCCGTTGTTGCCATCCTAGTAGCATTGCGCCCCATCTCCGCCCCCGTCCGGAGAGGCCTGTAAGGAAAGTCAGGGAAATTGAACCAATGGTACGTTTCAGGCCTTTACTTCTCCTCGAGATTGAACTCACGCACTGCATCGCGATCGTCAGTAAAGCATGCCTCAATCTTGTAAGACCATGTCTGGGACTTACTTTTCCGATATTGCATTGGTAGATGGGTAGATACCAAACAACGTCGCAGCTTGTACCGTCGCAGGATTTTACATCGAACCGAAGAGGGGTCAGTATGTGGTGACGATGATTGAGTAACTCCAGGCAAGATAGAGGGGGCATTTACACCACAAGTAACACCTGACGCATTGCAGTCGACGGCGGGTGAGTCTTTGCTGAGTGTGGACGCCTCGGTCTCTGTCACTGCTTCTGCTGGCGCACCCAAGACCTTGGAAATACCGATAGCGGACAGGAGCAGTAAGACATTCAAGATCGTAGGAGCCATGTTAATTTGTTCGGTCGACAGAGTAATGCAAATGAGCTTTGAGTCTCGACGGATCAGCATACGTAATGATGAGCCTTTACATGATGGGAATTGTCTGCTGAATCTCGTTGAAGCTCGTGCCGAGCAGTGTATTTTATAATGGCTGTTGACATCACGGAAACCTGCGAGTGCTCGATTCTTGATGCAAGTATGCTCACAAACTTGTTTCACCTTGAGCTGGAACCACTGATGCCACTTGTCCAGTCACGGCAGCTTTCTCAACGCTGTGTCTCCGTCACTCGATATCTGTCTCATTCGGCGAGCTCGCCTAGCCCGCCTTCTCCTCCAGGTGACTTGATCATGTTGCTGTACAAGTAGCGGATGAACACACACTGCCAAGATGAATGTCTGGAGGGCCGTGCAATGGGTATGAGTCCGTACGAAGACAGACATGCTCTCGGTTAGACTGGAACGGTGCCGGTGATGCCCGAGAAGCTACTTTCGACCGCCTGCTGAGAGGGTGGTGATGTCCACTATGAATGCCGTGATTGATCAACAGCACCGCTCCAAATAGTGTCTATATAAGTAAGAGACTCAAAACCATATGCGCCATTCCAATGCATACGAAGGAGAATCAACAAGAGTTCAGGACTTCGGGACTCATGTATGATCTGCAAGTTCGTTGTCAGTAACATCTGCGCAGGTAGTCCTTTTCCGGCATCCGTACTGCTTTGCCTTTAAGATCAGGACCTCCGGCATGGATAACATGGTCCATTTCCAGGTAGACCTCAGTGCGCGGACTCGCGGTCGCAGCACGTGTGAAGTTTGGACTTTCCGCCAGTGCTGACTAATGCTCCATAGTAGGGATGACGCTTGCGGCCAGGGATCAGGGATATAATACTGGCGGCTCAATAGCCGAGCAGGGATGGAGTGCGTGGAGAAAGCACCTGCAGCAACCCGTCTGCGCCTTCAAAGCCTGGACTGTCCGACCGTTTCTTCACCTGTCCACCTCACATCGACATTCAATGCAACTTCAACATGAGTAAGCCGGTCTTGTCCTTCGGCCTGAACAAGAAGAAGCCAGGCCCAGCCAAAGTTCAACCTCCAAAACGTAAGACCGCATTCGGCGGCGATGACTCCGACGACGAAACCCACAATGCCCCATCCAAATCCGAGCAGACCATTACAGAACTCAATGACTTCGACAGCCCCTCAGCCACCGACTCCATAACAACCAGCGCACCGACCTTCTCCAAATCCAAACACGGCAAAGTACCCATTGAGCCGCCCAAGCTAAAATCCAAGTCCAAAGTCACGGCGCAGCAGCAGTTCGGCGACCTTTCGTCGGCGCTGACCTCGCGCAAGTATGCCGAGGCCGCCGAGCAGCTCGATCCGTCCGTGTACGACTACGATGCCGCGTACGACGTGATCAAGGCCGCGGAGAAGCAGCGTGAGGCCGAGGCCAAGGGCGACCCCAGCGCGCCGCGCAAGTCGCGGTACATGGACAGCGTGGTCAAGGCGGCCGAACAGCGCGAGCGGGACCGCAGCGTCGCGGAGCTCAAGAAGATCCAGCGCGAGCGCGAGGACGAGGGCGACGAGTTTGCGGATAAGGAGAAATTTGTCACGGAGGCGTACAAGAGGAAACAGGAGGAGGACAAAAGAAATGAAGAAGAGGAAAGACGAAGAGAGGAGGAGGACCGGAAGAAAAATAAATTTGGGGGCATGACGGGATTTCACAAAGAGGTGTTGGAGCGCGAGGATCAGCGCCGCGCCGAGATGGCACGGCTGGCCGCTGAGGCGGCTAAAAGCGGTGGTTTGCCCAAGGCGGAGGCCGTGGAGAATGAAAAGACGCAGACAGAGTTGGCCAAAGAGATGAATGCCAAAGGGGTCAAGGTTGCAGTCAACGAAGATGGCGAGGTCATTGACAAGCGCGAACTGTTACGGGGTGGTCTGAACCTTGGCGCAAAGAAGAAGACGGATGGACCCAAGGATGCCACTCGAGCCTCGTCGAGTGCCAGCGCACGCGATCAGTCAAAGGGATATTTCGGCGCTGGTGGCAAGCAAGCCATGCGCGAGAGGCAGACGCGCATGATGGAAGCGCAGCTGGAACAGGCACTCAAGAGATCGCGTGATGAGGAGGAAGAGGAGCAAAAAAAGATCGAGCAGCAGTCCAAGTCACAGAAGACGGCTACAGATATTTCGAGCGCCAAGGAGAGATTCCTGGCGCGAAAGAGGGCTGCGGAAGAGGCGAAGAAGCTGGGCCAGGAGGCGCCATGAGGAGAAGAGGATACGAGAGTGATACCCGAGTCTTGAGTGGACTCCCAAATCGATTTGATATCTTCAAAGCCCATCTCTACAGCTCGTGTATGTCTGCGATTTCCTTTCGGTGTCGCGAATTGGTGCTCGTGCAGAAGCACCAATTCTTCGTAGGCCATCATTGATATGGCCACAGTGATCAAGGATCCCACGTTCCACTTCCGGATAGTCGCCTCTGCCTCGCAGACGGACCCACGTGTCCATGCTTTTAAGCTTTTGTTTTTTTGTTTTTTTGCCTTCCAAGCTCTATTCCAGCCAGTCCAGATACATTCCGTTCATCTCGACTCTTGCTCTTTTTTTATGCGTTGTATGTATGCATTGTTGACTTGGTTCCAGGCCGCCATGTACTTGTCCATGCAGTTCGTGAAGCAAGTGCTCTCGCTGCTGGACAATGAAGAACCAGGCTTCGGAACGCATCGCTCGTAACAGGACTCGTTCATTTTCTGTGCTCCCGGTTAGCAGGCGCAAAGGAGAGAGTCTGGCGCAAAGCGTAAACTGAGTAGAACGGACCTCCATCAGCATTCGGACATTGGCCTGGTTGGACTCAAGCTGAACTTGTTGTTTGAGTGCATCTTTCATAGCGCTTGAGTTCATCCTGAATGTTTTTCGGGGACGCAAGGAAAGAGAGGATCTGGTATTGAGGTGGACTGGCTTGGCAAACACAGAGACATGTACAAGGCTAAACACTTGAGTTGATGATGCTGCGAAAATCAATTTGATGGTCGGAGTTTCCACTGCGCCTGGGATCCCTGTCGTTATGGAGCCGATGTGCTGCAGGGGTAGCTCTCTAGCGGCAGGCATTGGGCCCTAGTGCGACAGTTGCACCCCTACCCCGGCCCTGGAAGGGAAGTCGCTACAGTGAGAAAAGGACAGCATTTGGATTGGTGATGAGTGGCCCCAAGAGGTTGAATATAGCAACCTCTCGGACCCAACCCTACAATTGAACACCGCAGCAAAAGCCTGCTTCCTCTTCCTCTACCTCCAAAACTAATTCCTGTCCTCCTTGTCACTCTCCTCTCTGGGTCAGTCGGCGATTGGAACAATGTGGTTCAGTGCCTGGTTGCCGGCCTTGTGCCTGGCAACATTGGCCCTTGGAGCCACCAAACAAGAAAAGGACAAAGAGGAGGGCACAATCAAGAGCATAGGGGTATGTTGCTGTGTTCGACGCATGAAGAGCAAGAAGTTGATGGCTAACCACCGATTTGACAGCTGCGCACCCACACGCTCCAGCAGGTTAGACTCCCGATACTACTACAGCTCCTCACGCGACGCTTCACAAGCTAACGTTCCGGAACTTCTAGCCCTACCTCGACTCTGATATGCAAAGTCGATGGTATGACTTTCAAGGCGATGCAGTAGTACGAACTGATGGGTACGTATAGGTGCAATACTCGAGACGCATATCGCCCAGCTCCGGCTTCAACAGCGACCATGTCTAACTACCTTGTCACAGCTACGTCCGCCTCACCTCCGACCGACCATCGCAAACGGGCTCACTCTGGTCCAAAGTCCCGCTCACAGCGACGAACTGGGAAATCGAAGTCGAGTTCAAGATCCACGGCAAAAACTCACTATTCGGCGACGGTTTCGCCATGTGGATCACCAAGACGCGCGCGCAGGAGGGCCCCGTGTTCGGCAGCATCGACAACTTCGAGGGACTGGGCATTTTCTTTGACACGTACAAGAACAACCGGCCCGGCACCGTGTTCCCCTATGTGATGGCGATGGTGGGCGACGGGCAGACGTCGTACGACAAGAACACGGATGGCAAGCAGCAGGAGTTTGCGGGCTGCTCGGCGCGCGGGATCCGGCACGCGCCCATTCCGAGCAAGTTCCGCCTGACGTACTTCCAGGACAAGCAGCTCAAGCTGGAGCTGCAGTACAAGAAGGACGGCGACTGGCTGCTGTGCTTCGAGACCGCTGAGCCCCCGGCCATTCCCAACGTCGCCTACCTGGGCTTCAGCTCCGAGACGGGCGAGCTGAGCGACAACCACGATATTGTGTCCATCACCGCCAAGAATCTGTACCAGTCCAATCCGTCGTCGACGTCTGGAAGCGGAAAGAGGAAGAAGGGCAAGCCACGCAAGAAGGGCGGTAGCTGGCTGTGGTTCTTCGGCAAGATCGTCTTGTTCATTCTGGTCGTTGGCGGTGCGTACGTGGGCTACACGGCTTACAGGGCCAACAGCCAGCGGCGGCACCGGTTCTAAAGGGGTGCAAAGGGCATTTTTGAGCTGAATGGGTGGTGGATTTGGACAATGGGTATTAGAGACGACTCAAGCACTCGTCCAGACTCGATTTCAGGCGCAGTTGTTTCACGCTGCACGGGCACCCTGGAGTTTAGGGACTTTTTCAAAGCGAAAACTATATACCTGCTGTTGATGTTGGTATTGATGATTTTTGGCATTGCAATGTTATTTGGAATTTGGTCAGTATATTACAGTACATGTGCATTCGTCTGCCAGGCAGGATACATAGTATGTATTAAGCACTACCTAGGTAGGTCGCAGTTCTGTCATTGGCAAGACTCGGCCACGGCCTTGTACTCCGTATTCTGCACATACTTGAGCGGGAAGTACGGAGTACCCGGGTGTGGATGCGTGCATACACTTTTAAACTTTGCCGCTCGAGTACCCAGGTAATGGTGAGTTCACTGCCAATAAGTAGGTATTACAATGCGATGTGCACTGAGCGTTCATTCCATTGTTCAATTCGTGCTCTGCTTATTGTTCATTCGTATACTGGAAGATGGGCATTATGATGTGCCATGCCTGAGAGCTCCATCCTAGTGGACTCTACCTAGGTAGTAGCCGTATGGGGGTAGAGGGCGTAGCAGCCTTCTCTCTTTCTGGGAATGCCTGGCCACACACGGTAGCACTCCATGGCACAACACATACCGGCGGCGAGGGCTAGACTGACCCCATCGCAGTGCTCGTGGGCCCACGCGAGACAGGAACAAAGACACACGGCTGGTAACGGAGGAAACGGTATATAACATGCCTGAGAGAGCGAGTGCTGGACAAGTACTGCGCACCCGTGTACCTCCAAGTCAGCCAGTCACGACCAGTATGGAGAGATGAGGCATATCACAGAGTGCCGAACGCAGCAGTTGAGTGCCTAAGACATGGAGAATATGAGACCTTTTGTTCCTTTGACTGGCAACCGAGCAACCGGAGCTTGGGGGTAAGCTTGGGAAGAGAATGGGTATTGCTTCTGGCCCTTTTTTGCCCCCCCTTGGTCCCCTCCCCTTCTCTTCTGCTCCAGATGTCTCCATTTCAGCTGTCATCTCGCTGAAAACAGTCCCGGTCCGTTTCCAAACACCTCACAAACCAATTTCAGCCTTTCTTTCAGGCCTTTCTTTCATCGCCGTCACCGTGCAAGCGCCACCCCACCTCCGGCATTATTGTTTCTGTTGTTTCTACACTTGCGAAGGGTAAAGTGCTAGGGAATAATCAAGCCACGGTTTCTGCAGCATCGTGTTGTCTTGGTCTACCAGCTTCAGCTGTCGTTCCTCTAATCTCTACCTCTCTTTGGCTGAGCGAACGAAAACAACCCCTCGCATCTCCACACTTGCGGCGTACCTAATTCCCCCGCCTTCGAGCGAGCGACACTTGTTCACCTTGCCAACACCCCGGTCTTTCACGTCCAGCTCCAGCTCCAGCTCCAGCTCCCCCGGTCCCCCAGCACCAGTGACAGCGCCTCATCGGCACTGCTCACTTGCTCGCCGAGATCGACGTCAGTGCAAGCTACTGTACTAAGCTATTCAGGGTCGACTACTTTTCCTACCTGGGCCCCGGAACTCCTTCAATTGACTTTTCAACTTTGATCTTGCGACGATTCACTTCGCCTCGACAAGTTCCACGTCAGAACGCTGCCACCCAATTTAGCAGCAATTGACTCGCATCGTCCACCAGATCTCGGTCCGCTTCCTCAAGGGAGACCCTGAGACCCTTGGAAATTCGCAGCCGTTACTACTACGTACCCGTACCACTGGCCCGGGTCGATTCACACTACCGTCGATCATCCTGCCTACAGTTACCGAGATCCTACGACAGAAGAACAGACATAATAAATACTCTTCCCACATCGTCTGCAGCGCTTTCCAGGAGAAAAAAAAAAGCGCAATCAGGACTGCATCCAAGTACACTCTTCTGCATGGTTTGGAAACACAACACACAACACACAACGCACACGCACACACAGGCAAATCAGCATCAGCAACCTTGCATCAGCAGCACCCGACGACAAACCACAGGGTTTTTGGCCACTCCTTTATCCTGCCCACATCGCCCTTTCCGGGAACGCCAGGATTGGAAGATTGGACTGGTGCTGTTGTGCTCTTTGCTTCCTTTGTGGCATTGGGCAACTGGCGAACTGGGGCTTGCATCACCTGCGGCAGATGCAGAGCTCGTCTTGTCAGTAATTGGCCCGCACCCAACCTGGTGCATCTAACAGTAACTGTCCAACCTTGTCAAGACACACCACAAAAAGACACAGCAGCTCACTTCCAACACCCTCCCCCTTTGCGCCAGCCTCTGCTTCACATCCACGTCATTGCTCTGACACGGAACATAGAACAGAGTTAGAGGGGACACCATCAAGAGTCAGCCCTATCACTACTACCTAGGTACTGCCTGACACCAGACCTTTGGATCTGCCATCGAGTTGGCTGAAACCCCCAATCCGATTCAGTCCAGATAGAGTTCACAAGGAAGAGAGAAAAGGAGCGAGCGAAGCTTTCTGAACAAGCCAATTGCCGATTGATGCTAGTTTCCAGCAGCAAGGGGGCACCCACACAAAGTCAACAAAAAAAGGGCCTCAGATCAGATTTCACCAGCCCTGATCACAGATCTCAAGCGATCAGTTTACCGATCCCTTGTCTGTGACTGATTTGCTCTGCGCTGCAATTTTGCATCTTTTTCAACAAGCAGCTTCAGTCAAGTCAGGTCTGGTACAGTCAGTTCAGGACAGCACACCACACAAAAAAACGGGCAGAAAAAGGTTCCACTCTCCTCCCTTTCCACCTGCGTTGTCTGCCGCAACAAATCCAGCAAAACCTGAAAGTCAAAAGGGTTTTAAGCTTTCGTTGTCCTCTTGGCCCAGGGCTGCCTGTTCCTTATTCTTCTAAAACCTAATTATACACCCCGGGACCCGGCCGCCTACATCCAGTACGCAGCAGGCTCGACAGCGCCTATTCTTGCTTGCCCGGTCAGGACCTGCCGCTCTGCGCAACCCACAGCCCCCCGCCCTCCTCCCGCTGCGCAGTGCAGTGCAGTGCGGTGCGGTGCAGACCCCGGGTACGGAGTACTTGCCCCCCCTTTTTTCTCAAACCCCTTGTGCCTTGCCCACTCTCCGGGCTTGAACTTTAGGGTGCACTTGTTGTGCTCCCGATCGCAACGTCCTCATGCCTAGCCTCGGATTCCTCAAGAAAAAGCGGACGCGGCCAGAAGACCCCAACCACTCGACCAGTCAGCCCACGAGTCCTGTTACACCCACGACTTCGGCAAGAAGCTTCGACTACGCGTCCGCTGCCCTGTCCTCCCCTTCCGCTGCCGCCCAGCCTGTCGACCTACAGCAGAAGGTCGCACCGGCCCCGAGGCCTTCTGAAGCCGAAAAGGTGGCCGCCATGAATTCCGCCAGTTACTATGCTCCTCCTGTGCACAGCCCGTCACCGGGTACCGACCCGCACAACTTGGCAGCTCCTGGTGTTTTGCCCAGCATCGCAAACCTCATCAACCCTCCGCAACACGACGGGGCCTCCTCCCAGCAGCTGCAGCCCCAGCAGCAGCAACAATTACACCAACAGCAGCAATTAGATCCTACGAATAGCCAACAATCCTTAAACCCTCAACAACAACAACAACAACCTGCCCAATTCCCGGCGCCGCCCGCCAACGGTGGAGTTGCCATTGCGCCCGGCGCCGGCGTTCAGGGCCAGGATATGTCCACGATGGCTTCGCAACAGCAGACACAGCAACAGCAACAACCTACTCCGGCCCAGACGCCCCAAGCACAGCAGCAGACAGCGGCCCGGCAGACCAAGGGAAAATACTCGCTAGCCGACTTCGAAATCCTACGGACGCTCGGCACTGGTAGTTTCGGGCGGGTACATCTGGTCCAGTCGAGACACAATCAGCGATTCTACGCCGTCAAGGTGCTCAAAAAGGCACAGGTTGTCAAGATGAAGCAGGTCGAACACACCAACGACGAGCGCAAGATGCTGGGCGAGGTCAAGCATCCGTTCCTGATCACACTGTGGGGCACCTTTCAAGACTCGAGGAACCTGTACATGGTGATGGACTTTGTGGAGGGCGGTGAGCTGTTCTCGCTGCTGAGGAAATCTGGTGTATGTGGTCCTCCTTGAGGGCAGTTGCTGCTGTCAACTTGCCTCCCTTTATTCCGGTGGGGAGGGGAGAAAGTGAACAATTGAGCCACGTCGGAACCGAGAACCGCTTCGCTAACACCCTTACCCAATCTACTAGCGCTTCCCCAATCCGGTCGCCAAATTCTACGCCGCCGAAGTTACCCTTGCCCTCGAATACCTGCACGAAAAGAATATCATATACCGCGACTTGAAACCCGAAAACCTGCTCCTCGACCGACACGGTCACCTCAAGATCACAGACTTTGGCTTTGCGAAAAGGGTACCGGACAAGACGTGGACGCTTTGCGGTACCCCTGATTACCTTGCGCCAGAGGTAGTATCGAACAAAGGCTACAACAAGTCGGTTGACTGGTATGTGGAACCTGTTCCAGGAGGTTTGAAGAGGTTGCTGACAGCACAAACAAAATCACAGGTGGTCATTGGGAATTCTGATATATGAGATGCTCTGCGGATACACGCCGTTCTGGGATAGCGGCTCACCCATGAAGATCTATGAAAATATCCTTCGCGGCAAGGTCAAGTACCCGGCCTACATCAACCCCGACGCGCAGGACTTGTTGGAACGGTTGATCACGGCCGACCTCACGAAGCGGCTGGGCAACTTGTACGGGGGCCCGCGAGACGTCAAGCAGCATGCTTGGTTCGCCGAAGTCACTTGGGATCGACTGGCCCGCAAAGACATTGACGCGCCGTATACACCACCGGTCAAGGCGGGCGCAGGTGATGCTAGTCAGTTTGACAGGTATCCGGAGGATCCTGAACGATACGGCACTGGTGGCCATGATGAGTCAGTAGCCCCATCTTGGGGGTGGTGCCGTTTTGGATTACTGTGTGCTAACAAACTTGTCAGGTATGGTCACCTCTTTGGTGATTTTTAATGTGGAGTTGAGAGCAGGGTGAATGGGCAAATATAGAGTGTCAGCGGCTCACTGGTATTGGCTAAAGCAAGTGGTGCTCACCCCTTGCAGGTAGTGCACCGCATTTTCTGGATATCTTCTGCCGGTGGCGGCCTTTCCTTTTGGTTTTAATCCTCGCATCAAGCCTACAATCAGGCTGCTTGAATGGGGAAACGCTTGCATAAGGATCTCTCATTATCATCATTTCATCACGGAGCTTGGACACTGACACAGGGTCATGACAAAAGGACATTGATGTCTTTGATGAATAGAGGGTATCACGGTCAGGGCGAGGAGACATACTGGATGAATCCGGAAAAGGCAGGGAGAGGAAGCACAACATCATCATCACCACCACCATCAACCTATGATTTATTTTTCCAACATCACTATTATGGTCTCGTCAGACACCGTTCTTGTCGTCATCCTATATCAAGCAGAAAGGGAGAGGAAGGGGAGACTGTATCAGGTAGCTAGCCCCAGCAGGGCATACAGTACAAGGCAGACAGGCGAAAAGGAGCCCTACCAAGAGTTACAACCTCTAATGCTGCTAAAAAGAAAGCAAAGCTACTGGGTACGTGAATAACCTCACCTTGTTCAGAGAAGATCGAAAGAGAGCTGCAACCGTTGGTGCCCAGCAACTGCGGGCAAGGGACAGGAGACGGCCTCGGAGATGCCCGGAAGTTGGTTCCGAACGGGCGGTGAAGAGACCGCCATGTCGAGAGGCAATTGAAAGCGATGGTCAAAGAGAAACCCGGGTTGAAGGGAGATCACGTTGCTATTGCAAGTGGAGTGTCCACTATTCATACAAATAAGTTGAGATAATTCAAAAGAGCACCCTTCAATTTGCAATTTCATTCTCTCATTGAGCTTAGAGAGCAGCTCAGGCACATGCAAGCACTTTACCCTGTTAGCGTCGGCAAGGATTCATTCCCGCTCGCTTCCCTCCGGAAGTGTGGGACAAGCCGTGCCAAACTGATGGTGTTGGATAAGGTAAGTTGACAGCGTCGTATTCTAGCAAGTCGTGATGCTGCAGTCCAACAAGCCAGCGATTCTACAAAACCCCGCAGTTGGTTTTTCTCCGGCCAGAGTCATTACCTAGGTAAGCTCGCCGCTCTGTACTTCTTGGTAGAATTCGAGGATCGGCTGGGCAAGGCCGTGCTCTCTATTCACCTGAATCGAAGGACTCCAGCAGTACTTTACTGTGTAGCAAAAGAACCCCCGAAGTTACAGAACGAGATGAGATGTCCAGGACCCAGGTTGAGGCCGTCCCCACAGCTATCAAGATTGTGAATTAACCCGATTGGCCCGCAAAACAGCTGGAGCCGGCTCTCTCTGACAGCGAGGACAGTTCTAGACTTCCGGAGCTCGTCGATGAGGCTCTCCTCTCCGTTCACTATCTCCCCCATACATACTGAACTGTGGCCTGCACACCTTTTGCCCGCTTTTATTCTGCTGCACCCGCCACCCACAGCTTGTTTGTCTTGCAGGTGAGACGTGGAACAGCAGATGCAAGCCAAGGAGCAAAGTGGTACCTGTACTCCGTACCTACCTGCTGGTTGTGCGCGGCGGAGTCGTTCTTTTTTTCTCCTTGACCGACACTTTGGTTTTTGAGGTAGCTCTAAAGCTTCGAAATTGTGTTCCAAGGTTGTCTTTTCAGAGACTCAAACCCGCTAAACAGAAGAAAGATTTACAGCCTCTTTGCAGGCTGATCTGCATTTTATTATCATAATTATCTCATTCGCCTTCAGATCTACTCCCGCACTATAACACTACCTACTACTGGTTCCATCGGTGCCGAAGAACGGGGGGAGGGTCGATGCAACCTCGCCGATCCTGGTCCGACTCGGTCGGTGAGAAACACGGCGTTGACGGCGACGACGTTGGATCTGCATCAGACACTGCCACCACGAGCACGGGTGAGACGACAGAGACGGCGGCTGCTGCCCCTGCTGTTGTCCCGGTAGTCACGATGGACGACTATTTTTTCAAGGACTTTGTGCGCGGGTGTAGGAATGTCGTCGAGGCGACGAGTTATTTGGAGATTTTCAACTATTCGGTGAGATCCATTAATATCCGGCCTGTGTGGTGAGGGGAAGACGGCTTGCTCGTGAAGCCAATGCTGACGGCGTGAGGTAGGACCCGGCGTACGATACTGTGGAAGAGCATCCTTTGACTATGGATGAATTCGATAATTTCTTGTATCGACGGGTATGTATTTTGGAACTTGTACCTGGGCTCAAACTGCTGGATTTGCGTTATGAAGATAAGGTGTGAGGTGGAGTGGACTTATGAGGCCGTCCTTGCTGACAGATTTGATCATGATAACAGGGCGCATTCGCACCACCGAAAATACCGGCGGGCGTGAAACTTCTGAATGGATGTCGAATAGTGTAAGTTGCAAGCCAGGTCTCCCATCGGACCCTCTGCCCCATCCTCACCGCGCCCGGCGCCAGTTTTACTCATACTCACACGACTCTCAGCCTCCAACTCAAAGCCAAGCACCCCGAAACCTTCACGCCCAACGTCATCTCCTTCACCGCCGCCGAGTACGAATCCATGGTCCGCGCCCTGCACCTCCCCTACCGCGGCATCGAAGGCGGCGCCGTGGTCGGCCCCTTCTTCTGGTGCGCGCACGACAGCGACGACGAAGCCAACCCGCACCTGCAGCTCATCATGCGCAAGTCGGACGTGCGGAAGAAGGGCAAGACCCGCGGCTGGGAGCTGATGCTCGCGCACAACTTCCGCTCCGGCCTGACGACCGGCTACGTCAAGGGCACCGACAGCAGCGACATGGTCGAGAGCATCGGGCACCTCAAGGCCTGCGCGCGGCAGATGGCGCACCCGTTCCTGCTGCCCATGATCGTGCTGAGCCACGACTTGAGCCCCAAGAACGACCAGAAGCAGCGTGATGCGAGGGACTGGCTGCGGCGGCTGGAGCATGCTGTGAGCATGCGGAATGAGATTGTCGAGGACGAGGGGTATGTGAAGAACGCGGTTATGGATTTGGACCAGATCAATCGGGATCTGGTCGAGTGCCACTCGCAGGTGCTGTGGAAGCGCCCGCAGGCGTACCAGGAAATCATCAAGGAGATGGAGAAGGGCCTGGACCGGTTCAAGGAGGGGATGACCCAGGAGCGAGGCCCACATAGTGTGGAGAGAGATGAGAATGGAGCTGTGCTGAAGGATATCTATGGGTATAGGGAAATCGACAAGTGCCATAAGAGCATGTTCAGTCGGCTCGAGTTCTACCGGAACAAGCTGGTTGGGATTGAAAACTATGCGCACACGACGCTCGAGAGGCTGGCGATTCAGCGCGGTGCGGTAAGTGTTTGGTCCTGAGGGGCTTCCCCACCGAAGTGATGTTGGTTTGCTGACTGATTTGTGCAGCTTTATAACATCATCGCCCAAAAGGAATCCAAGCTCAACCTCTCCATGGCCGCCGACCAGCGCCGCCTGGCCCACGCCAGCAAACGCGACAGCACCTCGATGAAGACCATTTCGTTCCTCGGAGCCATTTTTCTGCCCGCCACGCTCCTAGCCTCGGTCTTCAGCATGGTCTTCTTCAACGTCGGCGACGACTGTAAGTGCAGCAACAACAACAACAACACCAGCACAACTACTACGCCAGCGGACTCGGGTGGTGGAAACACGGACTCAGGTTCAGTGGCCAACTTCCTCCCGCTCGCTTCTTTCCCATATAACCGAACATGATTTAGCTGACCTTCGCATGTCTACGTAGGGAACTTCACCATCGCGCCGACGGTGTGGATATACTTTGTCATCACGATCCCCATCACTATCATCATCGTTTTGGTGTGGTGGATGTGGGACCGCTCACGCGAGCGCAAGTATGCGGCGGAGGACCTAGACCTCGAGGGGCAGATCGATACTATGGAGACCGAGATCATGGCGACTATGCGGAGGAAAACTATGAACAAGGTCCGTACATGGACGCAGACGCCTGAAAAGGTCGAGTGAGGTTGGGCTGAGCCCTTGCGGCCACGCTCTGTTCGAGATTGCATCGGCTGGCCACACTGCTGGCCACTGCAGTAAAGGCGTTTTCGGACAAGCATACCTGGGACTGTAGACACAAAGGCAATCAAGCGGCCACGATGTCACGAATTATGATACTCATTATCGCTAGAAAATGGGTGGTACTCACTCACGGGTGTACTATGAGGCACGTGGTCCAGTAACTAATCACAGCTATCTGTGTATGGGCGAAAAGCAGCAAAGAATTTGGGAAGCCAAGTCAAGACGGCGGCGATATCAGACGAAAAGGGGAAATCGATCAAAAAACAGGTCTAGTGCAGCATCTAAGGAACTCTGGAGATGGGTCGAATAGCTTCAGCAAAAGTTGCTGCCCCGGAACAGACCAAATGAATCCAAAGTGTCGAAACACTGCCAGTACTCGGACGACGCTGCATTAACAATACATATATAATCTATCTAGAGATTCTGCAAAACCAAACCATGTGCTCCGATGACCCCCTGACCCTTTTAGGTGCCCACCATCTTGTACAGCCTGTCCGATTTTTTGTAGTGCCGGTGACCCATCCGTTCCTGTCCCCCATTCTTTGTGCCCCTACCACGTACCATTCGCCATTATCATTTCAATTATGTGTATGTGTTGTGTATGTGATAAAAAAGTAGTCCAGCCGATAGTATAAGCAAATGCAACTCTGACAGTTGCGAAGATAGTGCAAGGGTGAGAGGAACAATGAATAAGATGACGAAGGGACTCAGGCACAACGCATGTCAGCTCTTGTTTCTGCGCCGCGGTGCTGCCCTGCTCTTTGCTGCCGAGGAATTATTGTTGCCTTCCGTCTTCTCCGTGTCTTTTGGTGGGTTGAGGTTGAGCACACGGTCGTCCACGTTGTCGAGTGACCACGCTGGGACGCCGTAATGCTGCCGTTGCTCGCTGCGGATCCGAGCTAGAAGCGGCCCAATTGTCAGCCTTCGAGCACACAACGAAGCAGATGGAAAGGGGAAAGACATCGCTCACCATATCTTGTAGCCCGCGCAAAGACCTCAGCCCTCCGCTCTTCCGGCACAAAGATGCGCACATGGCTGTCCCAGTACAAAAGCACCTCCTCGGGATACCTCTCCACCATTCCCCTTGGCCGAGCATCCAGCCCACCGCTGCCACTGCCGCCCTTGCTACGGCCACCACCAGCCGATGGGGATGCCTCGCCGTGCTCGTCGATCCGGCACTTCTGGCTCTGCACACACTCCCACCACCGGCCATCCTTCTCGCGGAACACCAGCCCACTCCCGTCAGCCGTCAACAACGGCATGACGTCGTTCTCGCGGTAGTACCGTCCATTCAGCCCGTTGATCTCGCGCCTCTCCTCGACTTCCGGGTCGTAGTCGGTGCCCAAGAGGTGAGTCAGCATCTCGAGCCGCCGGTCGCGGATGGCGGGCCACGCCATCCTCAGGTCCTCCTTGCAGTACACGATGAAGAGCTTGTCCGGGTTCTTGTACTTCTGGTTGAAGTGCCGCGTTTTGGGGACCTTGAGATTGGGCGAGCTCGCCGGCCGCCGCGGCTGCTTGGCGGCCCCCAGGGAGGCAGGCCGGGGTTGTTGCTGCGGGTGGGACAGGTCGTAGCCGCTGCCGTGGATGGTGGCGCGCGAGGTCACGCGGCGGAGGGCTTTGCGCTTGAGGCGGACCGCGCTGTCAGATTCGTGGTAGGGGATAGCGCGCGGCTCGGCTGGCGGCGCTGGTGGATATATGTGGCTGGGGCCCAAGTTGTAGTAGGGCGTGGTGGGTGAGACGGCGGGGGAACCGTAGATTGTGGCCGTGGAGGCTGGCGAGGGTGCCCCACCGAGAGTCCATTCGGACTCAGTGATGCTGGAGCGGGCACTGCGTAGGGAGAGTCTGTCTGCCTGGTTGATCACATCGCCAAAAGCGTCGCCGAAAGACGGCAGGCGACACGGTTGAGTGTTACGGTTGGGTTTTACTGAGTCTTGTGGTCAGTCGGGGTTTATGGGCGAGGGAGTCAGGCTGCTGAGCACATACCTTTGACCCATTCTGAGCTAAGCGATGATCGGATACGGTGAGTGTGAAGGTCGCTAGGTGGTTTTACTGTATGTGGTGGTCAGTCAGGTTCTCTGAGATATGTTCAGACGGTAAAGGCGAGAGTGCTTACCAGATACCCATTCTGTGGGCGGTGGCGGTGCGTATCGTGGGGCAGACGATTTGAGTTGCCGGAGACTCGCTGCAACTTCAAGCTCTCGAGTTGCTGTTCGATCTTCTCGATTGTTGATGTTGACACCAATTTCGAGGCTTGTGAGGCTTGGAAGTGTCAAGTTCCTGTGATCCTCGTGCCTTGCCACGAGCCAGCCTGGTGTTTCGATCATGATAGTATGGACAATAAGATAGCACAGCCACTTGCAATACAATATAAGACCTTCGGACCAAGTGAACACAATAGGCAGCCTCTCCGAGACGATAAAGAAGATGAGGAACAAGGGATGGGGGGGAGGCACGGGGAGAGCATCTCCAGGATCCTATTATAGGCACTCATCTCCGTCTGGGGAAGCGGGTCGATCGAGGCACAATGTTCGCCAGAGTACTGGGAAAAGCGATTATCGTTTGTGACTGATCTGAATAGGCTCCACTTGGGGCCGATCTGATCGCCTGCACGTCAGGGTGGCTTGCGAGGGCCATCCCAAAGGAGTATCCCATCCTGGTCGCATCTTGCTTGCTGGACATTGCTTTCCCCCTTCACCCATGACAACTTGCCGCCGTAGGTTCGTGCTCGAATTAGGCTGAACCTGTGCCATACTGAAGGGCAGACCCAAGTGGCGGCCTCCACATAAAGAAGCAAGCAGCTCTGCAGGCCCTTCGTCATGTTAGTCTGTGTGCCATAGCTCGACTAAATACTAGCTCGTCAAACGTCCGCGAGGCGAGCTAAGCATAACCACGCTGAAAGTTTGTGAGCTTGCGGTGCATTCCGCCACGAGCCAGACGTCAACGGCCGTGGAGATCGCCGAGCTTGCTATAGCAGCTGTGATGATGGAAAACAATGACAGGCCGGTCTCCAGCACTCCCAATCAAGTCCCTGATCTGGCATCTTAGCGAGTGCCGGCTCGAAGAAATAAGAATGTGGATCGACGACGTGCCGCCCCTAGTTCACAACGTTCACCCGCCGCCAGATCTCGCCCGGTCGATCGTTCTTGCCAGGGTGCAAGTCCACCTGAGAAGTGACGAACGTGCTTTTCTCAAATGGGGTGTAATAATGAACTTTCAGGGCAACCAAACAGTCATTAGCTCGTGCTGTTAGGCGAACTGCGATGACACTAGAAAGAATCGGGGTCAGCAGAACGTTCTAGTGTGAGAGTCCTGTGCAATTACAAACAAGGTCATGACAGGTCTTGACAGCGTCGTTAGCTTGAGAGTTAGCCTCCCTCTCCAAAAAAAAAAAAGGGTCTGTCTCAGGCAGTGAAGTGCCCAGGTGTAGCTTACTCACCACCGCACCAGTGATGCCGCTCAGCCCCATGCCACTGACGATAAATCAGGCACTGCATCAGGATCTAGATCCCACGGAAATTACTCACTACCAACCTTGCGGTCCATTCTTTCTCGTAAGCAACAACACCGCGGAAAGCTGTTGTAAGCGGCCTGTATTCACAGCCTGTTCTTATTAACCTGTTACTTCGTGTCGAGTCCCATCTGCCGCGCGAGCGTTGCTTCTTCAAAACCCTTGCTGCAGCCGCCGCTGCGCCTTTGGCAGAGGAGCAGGGAAGATTGCATAATCTGAGAGTGTGATATGTTCCAGAGTCGTAAGTTGGTAGCGCCTGGTACGGAAGTACATGCCCGAGTACTTTCGGCGTTTGTTTGGAGTAAAGGCCCCGCGACAATGACTTTGTCGTACAGACGTACAGCCAGACAGGCCCCTTCAGTAAGGGATACCGCGGCAACACCTCCGGTGGGGCGTTTGTCTCTGCCACAGCGTTGAAGACCCAGGATCATGACAGGTTCGACAACGCCACAGGCGCAGGCGAAGACGTTGTGCCGATTCACACCACCTTTTTATGAGACACCCTCCTCGCCACAGCAGAGAAATGCCAGATCTGGTAGCCCGAGGGCGTTTTCTTCCGCGTGTATATCACGTCATGTGAGCTTCAGACATATCTGGAGCTGGATCCGGCAGGCAGAGAGATGAGGCTGCTGTTATGCGTCTTTCTGTCGGCACGCAGAGGACTATCGAAACCAATCTTGATAAGGCGCTTCCTCTCGTCTGTGCGGTGAGTTGCATGTATTGTTATTTTTAGCTGCTGGGTATCAGATTCTGGTGCTGTCGTATAGAGGGTGACCCGTGATGGGGCCTGCATATGAATGTTAGACAGCACTAGCCACTATAACTTGGTGGCTTTCCTTTTTCCCTCGACCACCACACCGAGCTCCACTCCAGCATCCCGCTGGGTGGGATCCCGTTGGTCGGGCAGAAACGCTTCGTCGCCGGAAAACCGCCTCATCAATTTCTTTGTTAGCTGACCGTAGCTTGCAGATGCATAAAGGTGGAGACAAGAAGAACTCACCATCCCCGTTCCTCGCCCGAGGACAGAAAGCTGCAGTCACTGTTGACCTCGCAGATCCACCCGCCTCCGACCCCGGCCCCGCTTTTCCAGTCCAAAGCAGATCTGCCTGCATACTGGCCAGCCTCGACGGGGAACCTTCGTGAGGGTGCAGTAGCCGACTGCTCACCGGTGGCAGTACCTGCAGTAGGCTGCCTCCTCCTAAACGTGCTCAGTCCGCAGGTGAAGACACGAAAGTCCTCTGTCTCGACGTTTTCCGGCATGTTGCCGGTGAGCACTCTGCCAATAGCGATGATGGTCGCGGCGTGACTGCAAAGAAGCACGGCTCGCACGCCCATGTCGTCGCACCGCTGGATGACAGCGTCCAGGGTCAGGGCGACGCGCTCGTGGAGCTGGGCGATGGTCTCGCCCGTCCTGGCAGGTGCCACGGCCGGGACGTAGCCCGTGTCATAGGCAGGAAAGAGGGCCTTCAACTCGGCCGGGGGAGCAGAAGTAGGGTGCTCAAAGGGTGCCGCGCCATACCATTCTGATAGACCGGTCTCCCCAAGGATGGCAGGTTTTGGGCCCGCGGAATCGGACTGCTCCTCCTCCAGGAGTTGCACGAATGGCTGGATGGTTTGCAGACAGCGGTAGTAGGGGCTAGAAAAGATCCTCTCGATTGGCGGCTGTACTGTCTTCAGATGGGCTGCCAGCTCCTTGGCCTGTGCTACCCCGTGTGAAGTTAAGGCTGGATCAGAGGGTATGCCCGTTGGCGATTTTAGATGGGCCTGATACTCCCCGCTATTGTGATCAACTACCCAGTTGGAGCGAAACTATGAGGCCAAGGTTAGCCCTGTATTCTCGCACCGTTGAAGTACAGCTCAGTGGCGCGCGGCAGTAGGGTCAACGGTCATGACCTCGTACAAGAGGCCATTCGAACATGTACACTTGTCCCTTAGCTGGCTACAGGACAGACAAGTACAGTACTTACGCCATGCCGCGTCACGTATATCACCTCGAGAGGCATCTTTAGCGATCCTGGGAGGGAGCTTAGCCTGCAAGTGCCTTTTCGAGTAAGAAGGTCGATAAGGCCAGCCACTCAGGTTGCAGAGAAGACACGATGACCGAAACTATCAACATGTCGTGCGCACAAGTCCATGAGGCTATTCCGAAGAGTGAGGTCACGGATACGACTTGAAGGAGAGGGAAACCGGGACCGAGGTTCGGCGAGAGCCGCAGCCTTGCGGAGATTGCCCCGTGATCAGAACAGTATGACTAAGCAGAAATAAGTACCTAGATACATGTTGATCGACGTCGATCGCCAAAACCAAGATCGCAAACAGTGAGACAAGCTTATTTCCCCGGAAGAGCCTTCCGGTGTGGCTTGAGCTATGGCCTGCCTGCCTGCCAACCTGCCTGCACGACTTATTGCAGTGCATCAGGTGTGACCGTCAACGGTGAGGCTCTGAGGCTGACTTGTCACTTGGGCGATGCAGCAATGCGACATCCCCTTGGTCGGGCATGGATCCGGAACCTTGGAAGTCAGCATCATCGAAACTGCACGCCCGCTTCACAGTACTCCTTCAGCTCAGCACCCGAATTTGATGTGGTGAGCACTGTACTATCTCTATTGTGCACCCCACAAAATTATGTTTGCTGCACCTGAGCAACCGATCACAGCCACCGACGAACCCTCCGGCTCCCCTACTCCTCTGAAAACTCTTCGTGGAACCCATCGATACCATTAGGATGCTTCGCTAGCAACCGCCGCATCTCTTCTTTGACACTTCGTACGATGAACTCCATTAGCCTGTACACAGCCTGCTAAGCGACAAAGTCCATTCATGAAATACGTACTGCTGAAGCAACGACCGCCGTTGTGGCCACATGCCTACAGTCTCCAAGTCGGCACGCCTTTGCTCTGGTCAGCGCTCACTGACGGGATCATGCTTCCCATGGCGTCTGGTGAAACTATACTGACATGGAGTATAGTGCATTTCGATCGTCAAAGTCTTCCTGGGGCTCCGAAGCCCCCACTTCGCTCTTGTAAGCCGCCACGAAGTCCTTGCCCAACGAATTGCGAGCAGCTCTCATACTCTGGAAGTCCACTGGCACATGGCTGTTATCAGGATGAACTTGGCAGATTCAGATACTCGTACCAGTACTCCGTAACTCACTTTCATTGTGGCCGTAAAAGCAACACGGGTCGAAGAGGATGGGGTGACCGGTGCTGGCGTCGATCTGCACGTTGGCATCCCCTGGCCGGGTCAATGTTCGCGTTCACGTTCTTCCTCTTGCCTTTATACGTGAGGCCCGGAAACGAATGCATCTTTGTAGGAAGCCCTGGAGTTGTACGTACAGAGGTCGCCGTGACATAGTGTGGGCTTGATGTTCCTGCCGCCGGTCTGCAACGGTCGCAAAAGCCGCGGAATTACCTTATCGATGAATTCCTCCCCCAGCTCACAGAGCTCCTCGTCCATCCCATGCGGCTGCTGGCCGTATTCCAAGGCAGCACGAAACTTTCTGGTAAAATACTCCTCCCAAGAGTCTGTCCAACTGTTGTCCATCGGCGGTGGGCCCCAAAATGTGGTGACCGGAAAGCCGAACTTCCCAGTCGGTGAGCTCGAAGACTGGTGAAGCTTCTTGATGACTGGGAGGAGCTGCGACTGCTTTGGTAGTTGCTCATGTAAATATCGGAAATGAGTGAGGTAGAAGGCCTTGTTCGGATCATTCTGAAATCGACCCCACGCAATCGGAGGAACGATGCTCTCCGGGATATGCTTCATCAACGCTTTTTGAGACACAAACTCACCCTTGGCCATCTCATCCGCTTGAGGCCAGTCAAGAACCTAAGACGAAGCAACCATGATTTAGCGAGACGAAGAGGCATGTGACAATTCTGACACTGGGACTCACTTTCAAGAAGAACTCTTGCTCGTCGTTGTCGTCAACTTCCACCTCGAGCTTGTACCCTACAGACCACTAGAGGAGTCAATCATTAGGTATACGACAGAACCTTGTGGCAGTGCCCAAGAAGAAGAGCGCCGTCGCTGGAACTCACATTTGTTCTCCCATGGCGGACGATTGACAGGACTCGGCCTGGTGGGAGTGCTACGGTGCGAATTTCTTTTAGCGCCTAGACCGCCAACCTAGAAAGATTGGCGGGTTCTCGCTGGATAGGCTCACTCACCCGCAAGGACAGCGGGATCCACGATACCCTTGAAATCCTCATACATCGTGGGCCACTAGTAATCCAAGTAGTTTCCGCAATCCAAAGTCGACTCGACTTCTTCGAAAAGCTGTCGCAGGCCTGCACGCGTGGTTGTTAATTTCGAAATCAAGCCCCCAACGAGGGATCATCTGCATATGTCCACAAGTAGCTACGGGGCCTGGTCCGGCAGGTCGGATATATGCGGCCAAAATGCAACGTTTCCCACATTCCCTGAAACTTATCCGCGTCAAACGCCAGGTATAATGGGCGGCTACGTGTTCCCATGGAACAAGGCTGGTAACTAGGCGTATGAATACTCGGCAGAACATCTCGTTATGTCAGTAAGCTTTGTCTCCTAAAGTCCGCTCAAGCACTTGAGTGCGTGCACTTCTGACTCTGCGATTACAGGTATTTCGGCGGATCTCCGAAAAGGAGCCCGGCCTCGACCAACAGCCAAGTCCCCCTAGTGGCGGCACGTCTTCCCCGCCGAACTCCATGGCTCTACGGTACGACACACAAGAAAGTGCAACCGCGACACCGGGTACAACAAGCCCTAGTGCTTATGACACCGAGTCGAGCGATGTTCCTATATCCTTGATCAAGAAGCGCCTCACGGGCACATGGGGAAGAAGGAAATTTGTCGAGGATGACCGGGATGAAGAGAGCGCACGCGGTCCTGTCGGCTTGCATTTGCTGCATTCTTCTCCCGAGCCTCTGATCGATCTGATATTTGTTCACGGTTTGCGAGGAGGATCGGTGAAGACATGGCGAAAAGGCAACGACCATCGGTTTTTCTGGCCAAAGGCTTGGTTGCCGGTCGAACCCGGCTTCCACAACGTCAACATTCACAGTTTCGGTTATGAGTCGGACTGGACAAGTACAAAGTCTAGTATCCTCAGCGTGCACGACTTCGGGCAAGCACTCCTTGAAGAAATGAGAAACTCCCCACATCTGAGAGCAATCAAGCATCAGGTATGATGGTCGCCTGCATCAGGGGTCCTTTCGGCCCTCGTGTCATCCTCAGACTGTCCGACAGGGCCCTATTGTCTTGGTCGGACACTCTATGGGGGGCCTGGTTATTAAGAAAGTACTCGCAGTCGTGTGGTGGCTTACAAGTATGCATGCTAACATGCAGCGCAGACATACATTCTCTCCAGAGACATCCCGGATTTCAATGGTCGCATTCGCTGCATGTTCTTTCTGGCAACTCCCCATAGAGGTTCCGCCTATGCTGCCATCCTGAACCGGATTTTGACTGTATCTGGCGTTCTATCATTGCGGGACTACATCAAGAATTTGACCATCGGTTCCACCTCGTCCCAGTTGATCAACGAAGAATTTGGGAGGTGTGCAAATGACTTGAGCATCTATTCCTTCTACGAGACCCTACGGACAAGTTTGGGGCTCTCATCTGGCTTGATAGTGGAGAAGGAATCCGCTATTCTCGGTATGAACTCCTGCCTATAAAGCCACTGAACGTCCAGACTCTCTGATTTAGGGACATTTTGAGACTGTAACTGATGCGCTTATGATGTGCTCCAGGCCCCGCGTTCAAGACTGAAAGGATTCAGTACATTGGAGCGAACCACCGGAATATCTGCAAATTCGATCGTCCAGACGACCCAAATTATGCCCCGACAGTCTGTGGGAAGTATCTCAGCGTCAGCCAATGTTTCCTCGGTATCGGTATGGGGGTCAAGCCAGAAGGACTTGTCTTCCTCCACCAGAATTCTTGGTTGTCAAGCCTCGATATACAGCACACAGAGTCTACACAATTTGCGCAGCATTTTTTTGTCCCGAACGAGTACGTTTCCAGCATCCAATCCGACAACACGAGCAATGAAGTCCGGCCGGTAACGACGGTCGGCGGGGACATAGTGTTCTGTCTGTATGGGGAACTGGTTATCGTAAAGAACGGTCTGAAGTTCGAGGAGACTAGGCCACTGACTGAGAACCAGCCGGGAATTCTCAGATCACCAGTCTTGATCTAGTTATGCACTGTCCAACACAGATTTTTACAAAGACTTACAAAGATTTGGGTGTACGAGTGTTTCTTTGGTGAAAGGACACTTGTCTGGGCATTTGATATGGACTTTCTAACGGTCATAATGTCGCCTTAAAAACTCAATATAATTCGCATATTCCTGCATCAAGACTCTGAAAGTGCCTGAGAGAGCTTCTTGAGTCTATAGAACAAGTAGGGCTGACGGTAGCATGATCATTGATGAGTGAAGCATGTGCCCGTTGTCACGTCAGACCGACAGTCGCGCCCCTCTTCCTCCGCTGTGCCCCACGCCGACGGAGGTGCCAGACCACAGGGATCTCTAGAAGAAGTAAGATTGCATAGACCGCGAAGCACCAAGCCAAGCCAGCCGCGTCTGCCAGGGGCTGTAGAACCGCAATTGCTCCTGCTGCAAGTAGGCATCTGGTCAGACTACAAGCACCTTGAGCAGTGGCCGACTTGGACTCGTTGATATCCGTTAGGAGAGTAGCCGTCATCTGCACTCGTGATGAGCATGAAGGTTTGGTAGCGATGAGTGGATGGCAGGCTCACAGTAAACATTCCAGCCGTAGACAACCCTATCAAAAACTGCATGATAATCATGACGGAAATGTGCTTCCAGGTTGAAATGTTAGCTCGGCACGGTATCACATGATTGACATCAACTGGGGGACAGAACTTACTGCTCTAGTCTTTAATGCGATTCCATATCCCACAGCCTCTAAGGCACTGATGATTATCAGGATATACATGCCTTTCAAACGGGCATGTTCCAGCGGAAAAGACTGGAAGTCGCGGCAGGTCGGTGTCTCGCCATCGTCCATTTTGGCTGCGATTTGACGATACGTCTGGTCGAGATATTTGCCTGGCGATATTTCAACAGAGTCCTAGAGTGATATAGACCCCAAAGATCACGAACCAGTGATGAAGGCTGCCACCGCTCCGCCTATACCTGCAGGAAGATACACCAGGCCTGCCTCTAGGTAATCCAAGTTGTATATCTCGACGCATTGCGTCCCTAGCGACGCTTGCAGAGTCATCTTGACAGCGTAAGTAACAGAGTATAATGTTATAACCGCGAGTGACTCCGGACTCTGCAATATTTTCAGGCAAGCTAAGGGATTTGGGCAATGCCGCTTTGGCTTGTCGATCGGACGGGGACTGGTGGTGGCCTCGCGTTTTTCAACCAGGAGGAAGAGACCCATATGCAATCCGCTATACCTCACACTGCCATCGCGTACGAAGCTTCGGTGTGTTTCAGGAAGAAATAGAAGCATGATCAACAGATGAGTGCCGGTGAGGATGACGAGAAACCAGAAGATCCACCTCCAGCCAACCTCCTGGGTGATACTGCCACCAATGATGGGACCCACGCTGAGTGCAAATTGGATCCTATCTGCCCATCAGCATGTATGCATGGAAGGTCAGAGACCAGACCTGGGGATGAAAATTGGTCGCCTGATAGAGAACTCACAGGAGGTCGAGCATGCTGCAATAGCCTCCTCGTTCTTCGGATGTGGTGATATCTGCAATCACCCCATAAGCCACAGCGATCAAACCTGTGAAGACCTCGTCAGCAGTGACTTCGAGGTGCGAAAAAGAAACGAGGCCACGCTCGCACCTGAGGAGCCTGCGCTCTGCACCATTCTCAGTACCAGCAATGCCGGATACGACCTCTGCAGAGCTATCCCAATGTTTGCCCCAACGAACAGCGAGAACATGACAATATACACCGGTCGCCGACCGCTCTGGTCTGATATGTCGCCCATGAATGCAGGAGCAAAGGCAGCGACTAGCAAATACGACGTGACGGTCAAATTGACGAGCGCGATCGAGACGCCGAGCTCGTCAGCTATGGGAACCAAGGCAGGATAGTAGATATAGCTGCACATAGTCGAGAACATGCCGGCAAAGGAGGTCAAGAAACTGACCCAGAGCTTCTGGCCTCTTGTAAAGCCTGACAGCGATGGCTTCTGTCCATTCTCTGGAGTGTGAGTCATCTCTGGCCCATCGTCAACTTTGAGTTCTTCGTTGCGCGGCATCGTTCAGTAAGAAGTTTAGGGGGCTCGTGTCAGCTTGTCGCTCAATTACTTGCAACGGCAAGGGACTGGTTGGGCTGGCAAATGTAAAGTCGAAGGAAGAAAAATAGCGGCTCCTGGAGCCGTGTATCACTTACATAGCTAAGCTGGGGAGGAGAGCTGACGAAGCAAGGAACGCGGCAGCGGGATCGTGCTGACATGATGGTGCATCTGACAGGGTTGCATTGCGTCGTCCGGGCATACGGCCTTGCTGTCACCGTAGTGGCATGCTCGGATATGTCGAAAGCTCTGATTCTACGACACGGCAAGTGGTTTCGACAAAAGTCTGGGAGGAAAGATAGGCACATACAACATATTCGGCGTGGTTAGTCTTGAATCAAATTGACATACACAGAGAATGGTCAAGGAGGCAGATCGGAACCCCCTTCCCCCACCCCTCCCCCCCCCCCCCCCAACACACTTTCCAAAGTATCTTGGTAGTTAGTTTGAC
>PYFS01003183.1:0-21569 GCA_003671545.1 Ophiognomonia clavigignenti-juglandacearum | reverse complement strand
AGCGAGGACCGAGTTAGATGATCGTGAAAAATATGAGATCTGATTTGCGATCAAGTTTGAGAGTGCGAGGACCGAGTTAGATGATCGTGAAAAATATGAGATCTGATTTGCGATCAAGTTTGGTTTATGAGATCGAGGTTGGGTGTCTGGGTCTTACTGTGTGTGCAGGTCAGTATGCAGCCACACTTTTGAGGTAGCAGGGCATACTCACTTGTACCTGAGGCTAGATATAAAAGAAGCAATGTCATATGAAGAGCAGAGAAATAGACGCAAGGCTGTGTGTGAGAAAAAGGTTAGATGCTTTCTTTCGAGACACTGACTACCTAGCGTACTTGGAAAGTATGTAAGACACCCAGTGAAGTTTCATGACCTCCGTAGGCCCGCGGAGGGAGAACCGGACGTCGTCAACCGGGACGTGGTCCCGAGGTTCTTCCCCGCACGCCGGGTGTGCTTCAGCGTTGGCGATTTTGGGAACAGTGACGTCTTCGGTAACCTAGTAGGTAGTGCCCAGCGCTGAACGGAAAATAATTTGTCAAAGTCAACAATAACCATGAAAATTTGGCGGGTGTGTTTGTGGTGAGCAGCTGATTTCACGATGCCTCCGTGGTGTTGAAGAAATCTGCACTGTTGAAAGGTTATTCTCTCTCCACCAAACCCCTATAATACCTTCACCTCGGGGTAGCAAACATGCATTTGGTTTCTACAATCGAAGAACACCTTTTTCCAGCCCAAAAAACTTCCCTCCTCAAAGCTTTCTACGCTTTTGAGCAGGGCCATCCTCGTCCCCGTCCTACAGGAGAGGGATGTTTTCATGCAAGAACTTCTTCTTCCCCTCGCCCTCGCCATACGCGCCCGCAACCTGCCCCGTGCCGCGAATCTTGTACTTGTAGATCGTCAGCCCCTCCAGCCCCACCGGCCCGCGCGCGTGGATCTTGTTCGTGCTGATGCCCACCTCCGTGCCAAACCCGTAGCGCATCCCGTCCGCCATCCGGCTCGACGCGTTCCAGTAGACCCCCGCCGAGTCCACGGCCGTCATGAACCGCTCCGCGTGCTGCGCGTCGGACGTGAGGATGATGTCCGTGTGGTGCGACCCGTGCGTGTTGATATGCGCGATCGCCTCCTCCAGCCCGGGCACCACCTTCACCGCCAGCACAAGCGCCAGGTGCTCCGTGTGGAAGTCCTCCTCGGTCGCATCCACGACCAACTCCGCCGCCGCCGGCACGCGCGCCAGCAGCGCGGCCTTTGCGCGCGCGTCGCACCGCATCTGCACGCCGCCCGCGAGCAGCGCGTGCCCGACCGCGGGCCAGACGCGCTCCAGCGCGACGCTGGCGTCCTCCACCAGCAGCGTCTCGAGCGCGTTGCACGCGGCCGGGTAGTTCGTCTTGGCGTCGAAGACGACCTCGCTCGCCATCGCGGCGTCGGCGCTGGCCTCGAGGAACGCGGCGCACAGCCCGTCCGCGTGGCCCAGCACGGGGATCTTGGTGTGCTCCTTCACGTAGCGCACGAGCTCGTTGCCGCCGCGCGGGATCACCAGGTCGATGAGCGCGTCCTGGGCCAGCAGCTGCGGGATGACGTCGCGGGTCGTGACGAGCTGGATCGCGTCGTGAGGCACCGCCGCCGCCGCGGTGAGCCCGCGCGTGATGGCCTCGCTGATGGCGACGAAGGAGTGGCTGCTCTCTTTCCCGCCCTTGAGGATCGCCGCGTTGCCCGACTTGATGGCCAGCGCGGCGATGTTGGCGACGACCTCGGGCCGCGCCTCGAAGATGACGAGGAGCACGCCGATGGGCGCCGAGATGCGCTCCAGCTCGAGGCCGGCGTCGAGGCGCGTGCGCAGCGAGACGACGCCGAGGGGGTCCGGGAGGGCGCGCACCGAGAGGATGCCGGCGAGCATGTCGTCGAACTTGCCGGGCTTGGAAAGGTCGAGGCGCGAGACGAGGGACGGGGAGAGCGTGCCGGCGGAGGAGGAGGCTTGCGCGAGGGCCATGTCGCGGGCATTGGCGGCGAGGATCTCGGCGCGGGACTGCGCGAGGGAGGCGTGGATGTGGCTGAGGGCGTCGTTGCGGTCGGCGGTGGGCAGGGCGGCGAGGATGTGGGATGCCGATTTGGCGGCGCTGGCGCACTCGAGGGGGGTTGCGTTTGTGAGGGACATTTTGCGGGAGTATTACTGTTTGGAACGAGTCCAGTGTTGTGAGAGAGGGTGAAGGGAAAGGGCAGGCTCGTTTGTCTGTTTCTGTTGAGGTTGTTGGTCAGTGAGTCACGAAAGGTTTGAATTTGAAAATCAAGTGAAGTTCGAGATGGGAAGGAAGTCATTTTCATTCATGTTCTCAATTTTTTTTTTTTTTTTTTTTTTGTTTTAAATGAGATCGGAGTACTTGTCCGATCACAACCTGGTCCATCTATAGCAGAGTAAAGATATCTCAGGAATATGAAGTTCAACATTGATTACAAGAATACTCGACCAAGCAAAATCCATTGTCTAAGGGCTTATGCACATGTTTTGACCTGCATGAGTCCTCGATGTCGTCGACATTTGAGCATTGGTAGGGCATCGGCTGTCGGGGCATTTTCGGCAGATGGCACTTTCCCGGAACTTGGCACAATTTCTAATTGTGCACTTTGTATAAGGACAACCTGTGCACCAAGCTGCAATGCTGAATCTTATGGTCTTCAACCTCTTGTCTACATTGTCACTCACGTCATTTCATTGTGTCTTTCTTGTCTGCAGTTGTTCATCCAGCCATGATGCCGAGGCACAAAGTACCTGAGCAACAGTGCCTAGGTACCCCACTGTTCACGGCAGCAACGGTAGCCACTTCGGACGGGCCGAAGCGGCGAACGTTGAAGAGGATGTATCCATGCCGTCGTGCCTCTTCCTCGACCCGATCTCGGGGGTTCAACGAAAATCCTCATCGCCAGAATGACCACTCAATTGTGACTGTGGCTAACCGCATGAACACTTTCAATGCCCGAGACGCGAGCTGCATAAGTCATCGTCAGTCGAGAGGAACCCTACTAAAGAGTGGTCGAGGCTCGCTTCCGTCATGGGAAGGCGAAGCAGCGGTGATGGAAGATTCCTGTCCTTTTCTGGAAGGCCCCTCCTTCGACTAGTGCGCTCTCTCATTCTTATTCCCGGATCTTGACCGACTGATAGGAAACAAACAGATTGTACCGAGTACTTTTCATCTCAGTTCTTCTTCGCCGTCTCTGCCTGTCTCGTGCTCCGTCTTCCTTCCTTCCCTCACACTCGTAGCTAGTGGCTAAGGCCTATTCATTCGGTCTTTCCCCACGACTTTGCTGTATGTCTCACACATGTTCGTGATCTTGGATTGGTGCATCGGGCATTATCACTCTCTTTGAGCGACAAATAAAACAGGAGCGTCTATTCCCGGCCGGTCAGACCTCGGGTGTTGGCGAACAAAGTACGGGGCCGGGCTGCGATGCCAGGACGAACAAGATGTCTTCCGGCCAAGAACCCAACGACGGCAACGCCGCTGCCGATTCTCACCACCTCTCGGAGAAGCAGCCCTCCTCCTCTCACCCGGACCACGAGTCCCTCCCAGACCTGAGCGACAACGAATCCGACACCGCGGCCTCGCACCACAGCAAACTCGCTGAGAAGTCATCACCAAACCACCACCACCACCACCACTCGTCCGACGATGACGACGAGTCTGAGCACCACCACGACGACCCAGAGCTAGAAGGCCCCGCAGGCCTCAACACCGACATCCTCACGCCCCAAATCTCCTCCACCAGCGCCGCCGCCGCCGCCCGCGCAAGGTCCCACTCCCGCGCGTCATCCTCAGCGCGGTCCCGGCCCCTCGTAGTGGTGCCGCGGGCGGAGCGGAGGGGTCTGTTTGCGCGGTTTGTGGTGATTCCGGAGGTCGAGCGACCGTATGACTATTCGAGGAGGACGAAGTGGTTGATCACGCTGATTGTGGCGTTGGCGGCTGCTGGGGGGCCGATTGGCTCGAATATTATGTATCGTGAGTATTTTGTGTGTGGATGGGTGGGTGAAGGGGGCATGGGAAAGTGGGATGCGGGGATTGTGCGTGCTAATGTTGTGAATAGCTGCTTTGACGGACATTGCTGATGACTTGCATACTAGCGAGACTGTTGTCAACTTGACAGTGTGTTTTCTGACCGCCACGCGATGGAGAATAAGATGGAAATTTGCTAACTTTGGCCCCAGGTCGCTTTCTACATGCTGTCCATGTCCATATTTCCGCTTTGGTGGTAAGTGTCCTGGAACCTTCGCCCTAAACCGAACAAAGCGAACTGACGAACCTCAGGTCATCCTTCTCCGAGAAGCTTGGACGACGCACAATATACATCGTCTCCTTCAGTCTATTCGTGGTGTTCTCGGTATTGAGCGCAGTGAGCACAAATATCGGAATGCTCATCGCCATGCGGATCCTCGGAGGCGGTGCTTCAGCTTCCGTCCAGGCTGTAGGAGCAGGGACCATTGCTGATCTGTGGGAGGTTTATGAGAGAGGCCGGGCAATGAGTATGTCACTTCCAAAATCGTGCTCATCTTCGAACACCAGCTGACCGTCTGCACAGACACCTTCTACCTAGGCCCACTCCTCGGCCCCCTCCTAGCCCCCATCATCGGCGGCGCTCTCGCCCAAGGCTTTGGCTGGCGCAGCACCATGTGGTTCCTCGTCGCCTTCGGCGGCGTCAACCTCGCTAGCCTGTTCCTCTTCCTCCCGGAAACCCTCGCCAAACGCAAGCCCGTCCTGGCCCCAACTCCAACCTCCTCCTCCACCAGCAAACGCATCGCGCATACCCTCCGCACGACCTTCCTCGACCCCTTGACCTGCCTCGCCTACCTCCGCCTGCCGCCCGTCGCCCTCGTCGTCGCCTTTGCGTCCATCACCTTCGCGGCGCTCTTCGTGCTCAACGTCTCCCTGCAGTCGACCTTCTCCGCGCCGCCCTACGGCTACTCCACCATCGTCGTCGGCCTGCTGTACATCCCCTCCTCGCTCGGCTACTTCCTCGCCTCGCTCCTCGGCGGCCGCTGGGTCGACCACATCATGCACCGCGAGGCCGCCGCCGCGGGGCGCTACGACAGCCGCGGGAAGCTCGTGTTCTTGCCCGAGGACCGCCTGCGCGAGAACGCGTGGATTGCGGCGAGCATGTACCCGCTGGCGATGATCTGGTACGGCTGGGCCGCGGACAAGGGCGTGTTCTGGTTCGCGTGCATGGTGCCCAACTTCTTCTTCGGCGTGGCGTCGATGCTGGTGTTCGGGGCGGTGACGACGATGCTGACGGAGTTTGTGCCGAAGCGGAGCAGTAGCGCGGTGGCGCTGAACAACTTTGTGCGGAACATCTTTAGCTGTGTGGGCGTGGTGGTCACGCAGCCGCTGATAGATGTCATGGGAGTTGGGTGGCTGTGTACGATGGTGGCGCTGGTGTGTTTGGTGATGGGGAATAGTTGTGTGTTTTTGTTGAGGCGGTATAGTGAGAAGTGGAGGAAGGAGATGGATGTGAAGATGAAGGGGGAGAAGTGATCAGGACTGTGAGAGGAAGTATATTTGGAATAGAGAAAAGCGGTTTTTCTGTGATGGTCTCGTTCTTCTGCGTGATATCTGGCTGCCCCGTAGAGACCGTGCAGAGATAGACCGCCGACCATGCCCTCGATCTTCACCGGTCATGCTTATGAACATTTTGTGCACACCTGCCAGATGCTGGATGCGCCGACGGAAAGTGCCTACGAAGGAGCTTCGGAGGGGACATTCTCAAACAGTATGCTTCCTTTTACTCAGTAGGTATCTTCATCCACTGTCCCAAAGAAATGACCTCCCAGAGCTGTACTTTGCATAGAACCATTCTTTCTGATCTTCTCACACAAGCTGCTAGTGGCTCACAAGTCTCCCTTCACCGACCCACAACCGCAACTTTCGCAAAATTCACTAGGCAGCCCGGTGTTTAAACCTGGCCGGAATTCTTTACTTGCACGGTGCCCGAGACCGGTCCTCTTTTTACGGCGCTGAGTGGGGCCGTGTGGAGTCCTGACTCGACCCCCGTTTTCCGAAAATGCACGGCACTTGACGTGCATCTGTGCTTATTACACTCCCACAATTCTTGGATCAACGTCTTGGTGGAGGGCCATGTTCACGCCATAGAATGGCTTCAAATTGACAAGCAATGGTCAGCAACCATCCGAAAAGTGGGTATATATGCATTGCACCGAACAAGAGCATACAGTAAGTACCTATGAGCGTGGGAGGATTTTTGACTTTGTAGCCCTGGGATTGCCCAAACCACAGCGAACCACTCCCACGAGAAACAAGACTCCCCTCACCACCATGCAAGACGACGACGACGACGACGATCTGTGATCTCGTGGCTCGACGTTACGTACTCAGGACCCCGAGCACTTGCATCGTACACCCTGGCTTATCACAGAAACGTGACCACGATGACTGGTATTTGTGGCCGCCTCTATCTCCGGCTTCGTCGCCGCTGTGTCTTGGTGGCCGGAACAAATTCCGGCCACCATCTATATTAATGGCGACCAACCCGGCCCAGAACGATGATCAGTTCTCAGTATTCCGCAGACACTCAGCACCCCAAATCCCGCACCCCAACACAATCTCCCATTCTCCAGCTCTTTTTTGATACCCATTTCCCACCTAATCACCTAGCACCCTAATCACCCACTCTACACACAACCAACCTCACCGTCGCCAAAAAAAAAAAAGACAACATGGGATCCGTCGGCATCGAAGATGACTACACCCCCACCGCGCCCTTCACGGTCCTCGACGACCCGCGGCCGCACGACACCACCCTGCAGGCCTTCATGGTGTCCAAGCCGCGCGGCTTCCTGCCGCGCGCCGACCCCGTCTGGCAGCTGCCCGCCGAGTTCCAGCCGCTCGAGGACCTGCTGCAGCGCATGCCGGTCAAGACGGCGTCGGGCGCGCCGGGCCTGCTGGCCAAGAGCCTGCTGGGCCCGACCATCGACAGCGGCGAGTTTCCGGACCTGACCTTCGCGGTCGACATGTACAAGGATGACTTGCCGCTGATGAACGCGGTGTACCGTGACTATTCGTTCTTGCTGTCGGCGTATTTGCTGGAGCCGTGCCATGAGCGGTTCTTGCGGGGCGAGGAGTATGGGTTGGGGAGGCAGGTGCTGCCGGCTGTTGTGGCGAGGCCTATGGCGAGGGTTGCTGAGATGTAGGTCATGTTCTCTCTTGTTCTTTTTTCTTTTCTTTGTCTGTGGCTTTGCCCTCCTATTCTTCTCTTTCTTCTCCCCCATTTTGTGCGTTGACTCTCACGGGCTGTCGGTCCTCTCATTGGCCTCGTCCCCTCTGTGCCCCACTTTTCTTCTGTCAGCCTTGCCACACCCCACACTTCCCTTCAGCCTCGCCGCCCTCGATGCTTGCTCTTTGATTCGATTTCATCTTCCCATCTCATCCATGCACACTCGAAATGGCCTATCTGCCGGTTCTAACTTATACAACAGCACCGGCTTCATGCCCTTCATGGAATATGCCGGCTCCTATGCTCTTTACAACTACAAGCTCGAAGACCCATCTAAGGGCATGGAGTACGACAACATCCGCCTGATCCGCGCTTTCGAGCATGGTCTTGACCCGAAGTCATCTGAGGTGAGTCAAGTCTGAACGAACATACCCAAATTGGCAACACAGTCCGGCTAACCACGGACAGGCCGGCTTCGTCCTCGTGCACATTGACATGGTGCAAAACTCAGGCCCCCTCGTCGCCGGTGTCGTCGAAGCCCTCGACGCAGCCCACACAAACCGGCAAGCCGCCAACGACGGCATGCGCAAGATGCTCGGCGCCATGAAGAAGATCAACGCCACCGTAAGATCCCTCCCCCTGCCCCTCTTCACATCAACCACAGCCCACACTAAACACCCCCGCGGCCAAAAACAGATGGAAACAATGTGGGACAAATCCAAGCCCCGCGACTACACGACCTTCCGCACCTTCATCTTCGGCATCACGTCGCAGTCCATGTTCCCCAACGGCGTCGTCTACGAGGGCATCAACGACGGGCAGCCGCTGTCCTTCCGCGGCGAGTCGGGCGCCAACGACTCCATCATCCCGACGCTCGACAACTTCCTGCAGATACCCATGCCCGAGACGCCGCTCACCGAGATCCTCAAGGACTTCCGCAAGTACCGCCCGTCGAACCACCGCGCGTTCCTCGCGCACGTGCGCGATAGCTCGATCGCGGCGGACATGCGCGAGTTCGCGCTGCAGCTGAGCAAGGCGAAGGAAGGGGAGGTCGACGCCGACGTGTGGGAGAGCCGCAAGCTGTGGGTGCAGCTGCTGAACCAGGTGCGCGAGTTCCGCTGGCGGCACTGGTGCTTCGGGAAGGAGTATATCCTCAAGATGACCGCGCACCCGACGGCGACGGGGGGCTCGCCGATCATCACGTGGCTGCCGAACCAGCTGAGCGCGGTGCTGCGGGAGTTGAGGGGCATTGCGGAGGTGATTGGTGAGGAGGGGCTGGGCGAGAGTGAGAGGGATATCTTGGATCTGGCGAGGCGGCAGGAGGAGACGTTGAAGAAGGAGGTTGCTAAGTATTGTGAGGAGAGGGGGGAGAAGGTTTGAGGCGGCGAGGGTTGGGTAGAGATGAGGAAGGCGTTCAAAATATTGGCTTTGACTTGGAAATACTCACGAAATGTACGAGATCTTTTTCATAAGCTTGGAATGCCCAGTAGTGGCGACCGCCTGGACACTGGAGCTTGCCAAGTTGGCTTCCAAGGTGGCGTGAAGTAGCAAGTCTGACCTGTCTTGTTGGCGCCGAGCTGCCACGGCACATCTGTTGGTGCCCCCCGTGTGATCCCTCCTGCAGATTTCCGCCTTAGGCACAATACTTCCTGTTGGACCCCGCTCTAGCTGACCCGGAATATGCTGACCAGATTTTGAGTTCATCAAGTATGCCCCGAGGCTTGAATTTTGGCTTCGATACCGTTCTATGACCAGTTCATTTCGAGGTTGCCTGTGTAAAATCTACGCGAGTTTTCCCACCTGTGATCATGGCTGCACAACATAGTCTCGATCTTCTGACTGTGACAGCCAGCGACCTGCGAGCACTCCTCGACGCCAGAATAGTCTCCAGTGCAGATCTGGTCAAGTTTTACCTACAACAGATCCGCAGACATAACCACGATGGCTTGGGCCTCAGAGCTATCATTTCACTGAAATCTGAAGCATCGTTGATCGAAGAAGCCCAAGCACTGGATGAAGAAAGATGGATATCGGGGCCCAGATCCGCTCTGTATGGCATACCGATTACCATAAAGGTATACCATCTTGGTCTAAAGCAGCTTGACTTCCTTTGGTGACTAATGATATGTCCAGGACATCATCTGTACTGCAGATCCCGAGCTGGGAACAACCTCGGGATCGTTCGCCCTCAAGGATCGGATCCCTAAACGAGACGCAGTGATCACCACGCAGCTCAAAAATGCCGGCGCGATTGTGATGGGCAAGACAAACATGTCGGTCGGTCGCAGCCCTCGTCTCAAAGCTCTACTCTTATTAGATTCTGGCTGAAATGTTCGCAGGAATGGGGAAGTAATAAAGACATGGAACTCACTGCGGGATGGTCTGCAGTGAGTGGGCAGGTATGCGACCCCTAACCACCCAAAACTCTTCGCCAGGCCGCAGCTGACAGTCTGCAGACTCAGTCACCATATGTGGAAGGTGGTGTGGATCCTGAAGACAAGTGGCTCGGGCATAGCGTGAGGTTCAAACCCTATTGTATGGAAACCTACCATATGCTGATTTCAACGCACAACAGACTCCAGCCGGTTCCTCCTCAGGCTCCGCGGTAGCAGTAGCCGCCGGCTTCACACCGATCTGCATCGGCACAGAAGCAGACGGCTCGATCGTGCAGCCAGCCATACGCGCGGCACTCTACAGCATGAAGGGGACCATCGGAGACGTCAGCATGGTGGGCACACAGTCGGGAGGGCAGTTAAACGACAGCGCGGGGCCCTTGGCCAAGTGCGTGGAAGACTGCGCCACGGTGATGGAGATCCTTCTTCCGGGGAGAGACTTCCGCTCCCATCTCAAGAAATCTTGGGACGGAATCGGGATCGCGTGTCTGGACTATGACGCCTGGCAGTGGCCTGAGAGCGTGTGTATTAGGGTGCCTGCTTTTGATGATCAGCATGTGAGTGATCACTACCCGTCTGGGCTCGTATATTGGGGGGGACCACGTGGAGGGTGCTAATGCTTGCACAGAGACTGGAGTCGCAGAATGCGTTGAAGAAGATCGCAACTCTCGGGGCCAAAGTCGTTGATGCTGAGCTTTTGAGGCTGACCGAATCGCGGAGGAGTACCACACTGTCCAGCTGAAGGATATTGGAGGTAAATAATTTCTCTCCTCAAAACTTGCCTGAGTGATATGTACAGGTACTCACTAAAAGCCTCAGGTTATGAGCTCGCCCCTGGAATCGAGAGATTTCTCGCGATATTTGGCGATCCTAAAATGCGAACTTTGCAAGATGTCGTCGACTTCGGCAAAGCTCATGCTTCAGAAGAGCTCCCACCAGGTGAGATGCTTCTTGTCAATATGAGACAAATTTGCTTCTTATTTCAAGACTGACTTCTTGCCTCTTCAGAGCACCCAGGCCAAGTAGTTCTGGAGCGAGGGCTGCAGAGCGAGATGAGTGAAGACGAATACAAGCATGGAAGGAAACGTCTTCGCCAGACCGTCAGGGGTCTCGTGGAGAAGTGCTTGAAAGAGTCCAACGCGGATGTCATCATGGCATCCGGAGACTCGGTTCTGACGGCAATTGCTGCAGCTGCAGGGTGTCCTCTGGCAAGTGTTCCATGGGGATTTTCTGAATTCAACGGAAGACCCTTTGGAATGGAGATCATGGCACGGGAAGGCCAGGAGGAGCGGCTGTTCGAAGTCATGTCGGCGTGGGAGGCGACCTTTCCCGAGGCGAGGAAGCCTCCTCCATTGCTTGTGGAGTGGGTTGGTAGATGATTTGTACACAGAGAAATTTTGGCCCATAACTCGGATAGAATCGTGCAATGCACTGGATGTTGCTCCATCCGCAGCGGACGGAACCGACTCTACTCAGGGGGCCAGTGCGCGTACCCAAGAACACTGCTAAACTCACGGGACCCCTGCTTTTGGGGCTAGTCGAGTTCAGGGGCCCAGTGCACTTAGTCAGCCCCCCCCCCCCCCTAATCTCACCTGGACCAAATGTCGAAGCCAGGTGGACGCATGGGATGGTTTCTCACAAGGTAACAATAGGATACAGCGCATGTCAAGCTTCTAATTCGTCGGTTGTGCCTGAATCTCCGAGCAAGCATTTACAGTCTGTGTTGCGCCTTATACCATTCTCGGTTCCCTTGAGCCTGAGTCCTGAATCTATGAGCAGTACTCTTTCAGCAACTCTTGTACAGTCTTTCATACAGCTTCCAGTCATATCGTGCTGAATATCGTTTGTGTAGCTGAGTAGAGACGTATGAACCTCGTAACTCGTGTGCACATATCCATCCTGCTTGATGATTGCAGAATGCTCGGCTCCCGATGCTTGTGCAAATCTGCCTAGGTAGAGATTGAGGTCTGTGTCGCTTGTTGAACCACTCCTAAATTCTCGGAACCTGAGTCCCGGTTGACATGCGTGCTAGCCCACTCCTCGTAGCCACCCTGATACTTGTCGACCAGCTCCCTCATTTCCTCTCGTACCCTGCAATCGCCACATCAGATTACCGTTCATAGCGAAGTCAGAAAGACGTAGGCACTTACTCGTTACGAAACCGTGGGTTTCCGGGATAGTGGGCTGATGAGTTCAGGTTGAACTTGCTAGGCCAGGTTGAGAATATACCCATAAAGGTCGAAGATACCTAGCAGTACTTACATGCAGTAGAGCAGGTTGCGATCCCAGAAGTCCTCCTCGGGGTATGAAGCTGGGAAGTGGTGCTGGTATTCCACAATATAAGGCTTGCCGATGGTATGACGAGTTGGTCGCCATGGCGCAAGCTCATCTAAGATGAGAGGCCAGGTCAGCAACGTCGAGACCAACGTGATCATGGGCGCCACGCTCGCTTAGCTGAAGACTCACATTCGTTGTGCGCATAGAGAGCCAGCGCATCGAAGATCACAGGTGTGTCTGTCCTGACATCGACCCCGACATTTCCATGCCACAGGTCTGAGTGCACCAACGTTGGCACGATCTTGCGGCCGTTGGATTCCATGGGTCTCAAAAGCCTTGGAATGACCTTGGTCATGATCATCTTCCGCAAGTATCGCATGTCTGGATCAGGCCCCTGGGTCTCCTCCTCCACGTCAAAAGTCGTGTTCATCACCCGTGTGAAGAGCTCTTCCCATGTGTCGGATGGTGGATAGATCATCGGAATGCGACCTCCGTATGTTGGAACCGGGAAACCAAACTTGTGGCCCGGTGATTGTCCCTTGCGGTGCATTTCTGCGATCATGGAGGCGAAAACTTCTACGTCCGGTGTATTTTCGACCATATCCTTGAATTCACTGAGGAAGAACCACTTGTCCTCCTCGCCCTCTTTGGCATAATGACCCGTGCCTATCGGTCTGGGCACGAGTTCGGGCATCACATTGTAAAGTGCCTGCATGGAGGCGAACTCGCCAATGAAGATCTTGCTGCCATAGTCCCCTTGTTGGATCTGAATTTGATGAAGTCAGGTAAGTTACATCGGCTGACGAGATATCTTGATAGATCCCTTACCTTGATGAAATACGACGCCTCCTCACCCTCGGGCGTCTCAGTCTCGATTTTGGCTGTTCTCGCCCAGTAGGACGAGCCTGAGGACGTGATGCTTTTGATAGTGTTCTCGGCAGGGAGTTCTAAAACCAAGTCATTAGCCTGTGGGATTTTGGTGACAGACGAAAGGCACAAATACTCTGCTTCACAGCTTCGTCCACATAATCTATGACATTCTCGGGTACTGGAATAGGCTTGTTCCAGATTGCCTTGTCCGTCATCTTGGCCAGTCACGTTGGGTAGGGATAATCGGAGCTCACAGGCAGAGAGAGGAGGCAATGAGTTGCGAGAGACGCAGTTGCTCATGTGAGGCTTCAATCCGCTTATATGTACCTAGATATGCTCGATCCATGTGGCGGGCTAACACAGCGCTGTTGGGTTGGCATGCCAATTTAGAACAGGCCGTGGGGTCGGCGGGCAGATGGAACTTAATCCAGGCGATCGCCGCAGCTCCGCCCACTATGATTGGACTGCAGTTCCAGGCGATACCGTGCTAATGCGGGTGGAAGCGTTTCCTGCCCTACTGCGGGAATACTCCCATGCACACATGGACCCATAGATGCAGTCATGCACACCTGCGCCTGCTTATCACGCACTTCACGTCTGGCCGCCTGGCCGCCCGGCCCAGAAATCGACCGTGGCAATGAACGCCTGCAGGCTGGCGGATCTGCGGCCAATGGGGCCAAGCAGACATGCAGCAGGCGGCTCTACGTTTGGGGGATTACCCAAGCACTTCTGCCGCTGTGCCGCAATAGTACTTTGTATTGCATGCAGCATTCGTACACACTAATCTCCGTGGTGCCCGAAGGGTGCGTGCCAGCCTGCTTTGGAGGAGACTGAGTGTGAGTGGCCGTTGCTTTCACATTTCACTTCATCCTTCAGTCTGTTTCAGCCATTCCTGACGTCTGTATGTGTCTATATGCACCCTGGCACGCAAGAAGAAAATTTTGTTGATCTGAGCGATGCCATTCCCATAAACCGTCTGAGCATCTCCTATCTCATTTGAGACCCCGTCCCGCCGGTCGAACAGCTCACCTACTTCGGTGGCGACCTTCGCTGATGCCCGAGGCGCAGCAGCGTCTTGTCGTTGCGGACATGGAAAAGGAACCTTCGACTCGGCTTGCTAGCTTTGATACCACCGACACTGTCAGCTCTCTCAAGTCGTCCAGGTCTTTCTTCGAAAACATCATCAGGAAAGACAAAAAGATCTCACCTGCAGCCCAAGTAGAAGCGCCGAAGGGAAAGTATGGCCTCACCACCCTTTATGAGCCTTCAGGCCAAAACATCGTGGCAGACCTGATCTTCGTACATGGCCTCAATGGTGGCTCCCAAAGTACCTGGACGAAGGGTGACGAATCCACCTTTTGGCCCAAGACTTGGTTACCGTCTGACGATGCCTTCCGAGACGTCCGCATTCATACCTTCGGGTACCACTCTGACCTGTCTAAGGAGTCTGTCCTTCACATACAAGACTTTTCAAGGGCACTCTTGGGTGCTATTCATGATGCTCCATGTATGGCTTACCCAGAACAAGTAAGTGGCATATCCCGACATGCATACAGGATCCGAAGGCTAGTGGGCTGACTGAAACCAATCCTACAGAAGCCATCCGTCGTGCTCGTCGGCCACAGCATGGGCGGTCTCGTCATTAAAAATGCATTCGTATTGGGGCATCACTTGCCCCAGTACTATGCTGTTGTTGACAGAATAAAATCGATGTTCTTTCTTGCTACGCCTCATCAAGGTGCTGCGATCTCGCAGTCGCTCAACCGGATATTATCACTACACGGTTCGCGTCCATTCGTCAACGATCTGTTCCCATCTTCTCCGGCGATCCAACTCATCAATGACGAATTTCCACTACTTTCACGGGGTCTTCAACTGTTTTCTTTTTTTGAAACCCGCCCCATGAATTACATCATCGGCAGAGGCTTGATCGTGGAAAAGCACGCGGCCGTCCTAAATTTTGCCAACGAGAGAAGGACTTATCTGGACGCCAATCACCGTGAATGTGCCAAGTTCACATCACCGGATGATCCATCTTATCATACTGTTCGGAACGCCCTGGCTACCCTCCTGGACGAGCATCGTGGTAAGAGACCACTTGCAGTTGCCGTGACCAGACACTTGCAACAGTCCGAGGCCGGTCTCACTCAGTCGAAAGCAGTTTTGGGTCAGCTGCTGGGAGTACAGGACACTCCAGACGACGACTGGCTGGCATTGAATTCCGTGAGAGTGCCCGGATCGTGTGGGTGGCTATTCCAAACCGATACTTTCAGTGAATGGCTCAAAGGCTTGACCTCACCCGTCTACTGGTTGCGAGGTCGTCCGGGTGCGGGAAAAAGTGTCATATCCAGTGCCGTAATCTCCCACATCCGCGAACATGATAAGGACTGCTGTTTCTTCTTCTTCGCGAGGGGCGACAAGAACCGGTCTAGTCTGAGCTCGTTTCTCAGGTCGATGGCATTCCAGATGGCCTCACTGCACCCTGAGATCATGCAAGCGCTTCTGGATATCATCGAGGGAGGACAAGTTGATAAAACTGATGCGAGTACCGTGTGGCGAAAGCTTTTCATCGCTGGCATCCTCAAGATCAACCTGAGCCGTCCTCAATATTGGGTGATCGACGGCATAGACGAGGCAAAAGGTGATCAAGATCTGATGATGTTTTTGGCCAAGGCGCAAGAATTGTGGCCACTTTGCATATTCGTCACTTCACGACACTCGGTGGAGCCGTACACCAATTCCATGGCCCTCAAGATAGAGGTCGTTTCAGTGACGATGACGGAGGACGAGAACCATTCAGACATTTCTTCGTTCCTCGATGTGCACTACACACGCTTCCCAGTCCCCACTCTTCAAGGCCGTAAGGACATGGCGCAGCACATCTTGCGTAATGCGCATGGCTGTTTTCTTTGGGCACGCCTCGTGGTGAAAGAGTTACTCCAAGTCCAGACGGCTTCACAAGTTGAACGCGTTCTCAGCAGCAATCCCTCCGATATCGACAACCTTTATTTGAGGATTCTGCACGACATGTCGGAGGCCAAGTTCAACCACGAACTCACAGGGTCGATTCTAGCCTGGGCGGTCTGCTGTATTCGGCCACTTCATATGGATGAACTACAACATGGTATCGAGTTGGACATCAAAGACGAGATTGGAGACATGGAACGGTCCGTGAACGACTGTTGTGGCAACCTGGTGTACGTGGATAAGCTGAAGAGGCTGCAGCTGGTACATTTAACGGTCCGCGATCTCCTGACGCGCGAGGACACCCAGTCCGAGTTCCAAGTAAACAAAGCACAAGGTCACCGACGCCTGGCTCTGGTCTGTCTCGAATGTCTCACAAAGTGTGCGAATGAGACAGTTGCGTTCACTGGCTCCAGAAGCTTTCGCCGGAAGAACAGTGGGCAGGCTTCATTCTCGGCGCAGGAGAAGCCGGCTTTTGTCAACTACGCAGCTGAGTTCGTGTTTTCGCACTTGTCTCAAGCAAAGGCGTCAGATGATGAACTCCTCTCTGTATTATCATCGTTTCTGATCTCCAATGGTGTCTTATTCTGGATCGAGCACGTTGCTACGCACCTTGACCTCGGAAATGTGGTACATGCCGGCAAGGTTATCACACAGGTTTTGCGGAGGCGGGCTCAGCACAGTCCTCCCATCAGACTACAAGAGGAGATATCTGGGATGGCTCGATGGGCAACTGACCTGCCCTTCCTGGTCGCGAAATTTGGGACACGAATGAAGGCGACCCCTTCATCTATACATCATCTAATCCCACCGTTCTGTCCCCGCAAGTCCGCTATCTACATCAGCTCGACGAGCTGGAGCTCGAGGCCCCTGCTGGTTGAAGGGGTTGACTCAAGGGATTGGGATGAGTGTCTGTCAGCTATACTCTTCGTGAAACCGGAGAGGCCGACTGCTTTGATTGCATCCAGCCGCAACATCGTCGTGGGAACATCGACAGGACAAGTTACGCTGTACGACCAATCATCGTGTCAGCAACAACAAGTCCTCCAGCAACAAGAAGCAGTGTGGACTATGGCCTTCAGCGATAACGGAAAGCTCTTGGCCATTGCGAGCGCTCGTTCGGTGACAATATGGGATCTGGAGTCTGGCACAGAGATGCGCAAGTTTCCCACAAAAGTGCTGTGTCTGGCACTTGCCTTCGACTCGGATGATACAGTCCTCTGGGCGGCCCTGCGCAGCAACACCCTGATCTGTTGGAATATAATGGATAGTGACTTGCACCATGAGCCATTGAACTGGACGGTGGCATTTGAGGAAGAAGGATCCGAACTCCATGCCCGTGCGCCTTTTATGGCCGCATTCTGTCTCCACATGCGTCTGCTTGCCATCATCTACCGAGGCGAGGACCTCATATTGTGGGATCTCGATGAGGAGCACGTGTACGACATATACGAGAAGGACACTGGATCGCGCTTGAACGACATCACATCCACCAAGCTAGCCGATGGAAGTACCAGTGTATGGGCTGTAGCTTTCAGTGCAGCTGTCGGTACCAGCTTGATTGCGGCTGCATATCACGACGGGGACTTGATGGTCTATGACACCGAAACAGGCTCCTTGATGAGCTCGTTGCCAGGTGCATGCGCTCAGTCACTCTGCTCGTCCCCTGACGGCCGAACCTTGGCAACAGGAGACTCAACAGGCAGTATCCAACTTCTGGATTTCCAGTCCTTGAAGGTCTTGTACAAGATACAATTCCAAGGTGACGCCCTCAGTATCAGGTCTCTGGCCTTCACCTCCGATAATCTGCGACTCGTCGAGATCCGAGGCAGTCAATGCCATGTCTGGGAGCCAGCGGTTCTGCTACGACAAGGAGGTGACGACGAGAGCAGCGACGCGAACTCCATGAGTACCGCTCCTCTCGAACTCGACTATGAAACCACAAACGCGCCCACAATCACTTCGATTCAAGCTGTGCATGCTCCTCCAGCAGTGCTCTGCGGTCGAGATGATGGAGCAGTCTATATCTACGATGTAGCACAGGAACCGCAAGGGAAAGAGTTATTTGTGCAGACACGGAACTCGGCCGTCACTTCTGTCTCGTTTGACCCGGTATTCAACCTGTTGGTGTGCAAAGATCTCTCTGGCCTTGTCACGGCCAGGAGAGTGAATCAGGATGCGCAGCAGAAATGGGCGGCGACAGGGCCACTGTTAGAAGTGCGCTTATCAAGGAAGCTGGAGCAAATGATACCATCTGGTAAGCACGCTCGCGTGCTACTTTCGACAGCCGAAAGCGACACACTTTGGCCGCTCTTGGAGTCTACACAATCCCCTAATACCAATGAGGTCCAGTTCGTTAATAGGATCGATGGTACGGGAGCGGGTAATCATTGGGTCACGCATTCGAGTTATAAGCATCTCATCCATGTTTCGGGGCGGGTTGCTCGAATTTTTGACTGGTCGAATTTGAATCAAGTCTTCTCCATCAACTTGGTGGGCTTTGACCCGCCGTATATCAGCTCTGTCATCTTCCTTCAACACCCGCGATTTTTTGGTACTGTTGCAGAAGATCCCACAGAATCAAAGGCTAATCAGCGATCGGCAATTCAAGTTTGGGACCTCGACAATTTCGAAAATCGGACTACAGATTTGGAGAGTGATGAGACGCAGCAGGTGCAAGCACTTGGCGTGAAACCGTCCTTTGACCTCGGAACAATCTCGACAAGAATAAGCAAAGTGATAGGTCTTTCCGGGACGCGTTTTGTTTTCCTTGACAAAGATTACTGGATCTGTTCTGTCGACCTCGGTCCGCCTACTCGGGGAGTCTTCCGGAAGCCCGGCGTGAATTCGGAGTCAAAGTCTCGCCCCATTGGCGCACGGAGAGGACGAGGCCGCGCAAGTCTTCACAGAGCCTCGAAGTTGACGAGCACAGGAAGTGCTCCCACAGGCTTGGATAGCAGCATGAGCGGTAGTGCCAGTGCTACGCCGCCGGGGGTGCCCACCGTTGCGCGGCACTTCTTCTTCCCAATTGAGTGGATTAGCATGGTGCAATCTCTTCATCTTGATGTTGGATCAGGCGGAGAAATTTACTTTGCTCGGAGATCAGAGCTTGCTGTGATCAGAAGGGGCCTTGATCTTGGCCTGGATGAAGGAGCTGGAGGACACTACAATCCTCGTAGGGTCTCGAGCCCTTCTAGGAAATGGACCTTGCCACGTCGCCCGGCTTCGGAGGCCATATTGGACCAGAAGGAGAGATATGATATGTAGACAATACAGTCGCAATCATTTTGATTCGTTAGTGAACTTTATATATGCCCATACGATAAAGCCTGCGATGAGTCCCAGCGCAACTTCCAAGGTTGTCGAGAAATGTGGGTATATAAGCCGTCATTTCATATATTTCAGACGTCTGCCAGCCCTCGTTTTAGCCTCTTTTCAACCTTTACATAGCAGTTATCAGACTCTTTTGGGCGCCCAGTTCATTTGTTTCAGACCGTTCCGTTATGTCTCAACAAAAGTTGCAATGTGAGCTGCACTCCAGGGCTGGTGACGACTCAGAGGTGTGCCGCGTGCGGTGGCTGAGGTCCGTGCTATCTTTTAGTACACAGATGCCATCGGCGTGTAATAATAAGTAATTTAAAAACCAAACAAGTAGCTCTTGTCCAGTTGTTTACCTGTTTTGGACTCAATGTACGGTCTCACCGTCGCATCCTATCCAAATCTGCCAGTCAATCGTAGTTGGGCCGGGGAGCCTCCTTCTTGTCCTCTGTGTCCCAACGTCCACGTTGATAAGACTCCAGTTTGTTCCAGCTAGAATTAAACAAATTTGGAAATCGAAGTCCACCAGGTTAGCAATTCCCACTTGGAGTCATGACCGCCCTTCCCCCTTTGACGCATGCATCAACTTGCTCATGATGCCATTTGGAGCTCTAGACCGGAGCCAACTTAGCAACTGAGGTCCTCCTTTCATTAACTCTGTAGCCACCTAATGGACATCTCTATTTGCCGAGTTCTATATAGACCCATGGAAGGGGAGTTGCTATCACTCAGACCTTCTTCCATTTATGGAGCTACTGTCTACTACGAAGCCGAAAGCCCTCTGTACGATATCAGTTGTTTTGTCCAACATTTTCCTTTGGCGGCCAAAGTGAAGCTTTTACTCTTGCTGCTGGGTGATGCAGGGAGCTCATCTTACCGATACGTCAGTCACAGGCAGCGCCTCACCCCCAGACGCCTTCGTGCTATAGCAGTCCTTAACTAGAATGCAATCGTATCCCCGATAGTAGGCATCCAGAAATTACCCGTGCACGCACTGATGAGTATTCACACCGGCGAACCATAGGGTTAGGTACGAATTTTGTGTTCCTTGAGAACAGCAGAAAAATGCTGACCTTGACTCCCGCTTGGCGACAAGTTCTGACAACATCTACGGTGTTGTTCTGCTGAAGCGAGACCATGGAAAAATGGATTGAAGGACAGATGTAGGAAGTGGTTTTGCATGTCGAGGATTAAAGGGCAGCGTATTTGAGGGCAATGGCTGCCGATAGATCTGCAGCGCCACCTGCATGACTTGTCCGCATGCTGCAAGGCACTTTGACCTCGCCTCGGGTCAGATCGTACGTTCGCGTGTAAGGTGTGTAAGTCCAATTGTTCCCCGCTGGACCCATTTTGAAGGGTATTAGGGAAGTTGAGTTCCTCTGGGTCTGGAGACGTGTTGGGGGGCTAGCCCATTTATCTGGGAGGATGTTGCCTGGGCCTGTGCAGGCTGTCTGCTGAAGATCCGGTAGTGGCCGAATGTCGAATGGACCCATCTTCGTGCCCGTAGAAAAGACACCATCGTATTGTCCACGGGTCTGTTGCCCGAGTATCCTGAGCCGTTTGTGACAGCACCCGGGCGTGCATGAGCGTCGCAGGTCTCCACAGTGCGGTGCCCACAGGATACTTCTCAAAGCTCTTGTCGAAAACTTATCTGGCGACTGAAGTTATGAAATTCAGCAGCAGCTGTCTGCTGATCGCGGACCCGCGGACCCCGCTCTACCTACTAATATGTATATTGTATATTGTATACTGTGCGGTGCGAGCGGAGCCGGATCAACCTGTCAGCCTGTTGGCCCTGTATGTCTGGTGCTGTTAGGTTGCTGCACTTGCCATAGAGAAGGAGCGTTCTGCCTATGGTGGGTGTTTAATCCAAAGTTATAACCCGACTATCAACATCGCACGGATAGTTGGATCTGAAGTAGCCAAACAGCTCAAATCGGTCTACAACATGAGAGTAGCCGTATGAGGAGGGAATGGCAAGGTCGTGAAGATGTCTGGAGATCAGACAGATGTTGAAGAGGGTGGACCGGCATTTCAAGCGACTAGGTCGGGCCAGTGTTTCTTGATGCCATCTGCGGTAGCTTTGTATGTCGTGAGGAATATCAATTACCGGCAGAAGCTGATTAAGGATGCCTAGGAGAAAGTCTCCATGTCCCCTCCGAGGCTGCGGGAGGATGCAATAGCCACATCGCCATCGTGTGGGAGTACTGGCTATGTCGGCGGCATGTCTGTCTGCTCTGCCCGGGAGCTCTGAAGCGAAATCGACCTGCATGATCTCGGCAAGTTGACTTGACTGTCAAACGTCAAGACGAAGTTGAAGTCGAAGTCGGGTGGACTTCCAAGGTTGCTGCGCACGCTCTACCTAGGTATCAAAACAATGTTTGTTGGTTCACCAGGCGCCGCAATAGATACCTAAGTACCTAATTATATGGGCTAGTGTACCGGAATAAGGGTTCCCCCCCCCCCCCCCTTTTTTCTCCCCCAAAAACGTCCCCCCAACAGTGTTACCAAGCCCCCTCCTTTTTAACCAACCCGTGG